>ML783578.1:253368-265840 GCA_009831015.1 Picea engelmannii | reverse complement strand
TAATTATAAATAACATTTTATAAATCTTAAAGTGTATGGCTTTAAAAGTTCATACAATAATTTTATAGTTTTTGTTAAAAAAGAAAGATACAATTTTTAACTTACAAACATTAATCTTTAGTTTATTAAATATTATATTTATTGTGAATATTATATTCTACCCATTAATTAGTTAAATTTAAATTGATTAATGCATAAAACTAATTAGAATAACATTTTCATGCAAATTGATATACATATCAATCAACTCACTAATCGATTTCAAATTGATAATACACATACTTATTTATAAAAGTGGGTGGATAGTTAAATAAGACTACATATAACGATGAAGATTAATTAAACATTTTACTATTACTCATAATTGGATTAAAGTTGACAAGGCTAAAAATCAAATTTGGTCATATCTTGTATCGTGACATTTCAAGTATCATGCTTAAATGCTCATGGATTGAACTAAGTATGACTTAGTGCACCAAAGTTGATATGCACTTGTTTTCATATTGTATTGCTAAATCGTTGTTTGATATTGTGCTTTCTTTACTAGTGCCAAATTGTTGTTTGATCTTGTGCTTGCTTTACTTTACTATTGCCAAATTTTATTCCTCGAAAATAGAAATTGCATTTTTTCATTCTAAACATTTTTATGATTTTTTTGAACTTGTCATTTTTTAAAGATTTTGTAATTATAGTTATTAATTAATCAATTATTTTACAATATTATAATTAAATATAAAGTTTTTTTTTATAAAATATTAAATATTGTATATAAATTTTAAAGATTTTATAATTATAACTATTAATTAATCAATTATTTTACAGAATTTTTTTTTATAAAATATTAAATATTGTATGTAAATTTTAATTAGCTTCTTATGTAACAAAATATAATATTTACCAACTAAATAGATCTCTCGTTACATAAAAGTATTCTAAGTAGTCAATACTCTTTTTAGTGAAACTCTCCCATATGTTGTTGCATTTGACACCTTTATTCTCTATTTTTGTATCATAAGATAAAACAATTGTTGATTGTTTAGTGGCATTTGCTACTCCAACACATAATTGTTGAACCAAGGTAAAAAAACATATTTATATGTTGGCTTCATATCATCTACACACAATCAAAATCAATGTATCTAACTAGAGTGTTCCTTTATTATCATTTCTAATACATTTTATTCCCTAAATCACTACATCGTTAATATATCTTGGAAATCTATTTATTGTTTTCTAATGGATTATTTTTAGTTTAACTATGTATCTTAACATTGTGACAACAATATAATTATCTATTTGAATTATTAGAGGAAGAATGAATCAAATCTTAGTGAGATATGTATTATCGATTCATTTGTATGAATGAATGATTTTGACAATGTTTTTTTTGTCACAATGCCAAGTGATAATCCTCATTTATTTTATTTTCCATTCTCCTCCTCTTATTAGAATATGCATCAAAATGAATTTGCAAGTAACTTAGAATGCACCAATAATTTGAAAAAAATCAATGGATTGCCGAAATACTTGGTCCTCAAGTATGCCAAATATTCCAATAAGAATAATGGGAATGAAGGAAGGACCACAACATCGAATGTGGTTGAACCATAAGGTGTTGAGTGTTTTTATTTTAATGGTTTTCCTCAATGTCCCTTGATGATGTCTTACATACTACACAATATAGCCCCTCAATGCACACTTACTTCCCCCCACAATCCTAAGGGTGATTCTTACATACTACACAATATGGCCCCTCGATTGAGAGTGATTCTTACATACAACATAATATGGCTCCACAAGAGAGTGATTTTGTTAACTATTTATTGATGGTTAGACACTTGATTGACGGTTAACTTAACCCTCAATTGAGGGAACTTGCATTTGAAACAAACCTTCAATCGAGACCTTTTTCTAGCCTTTGATTGAGGTCTTAATACTTTGATCAAGGGCTAGAAAAATATCTCGATCAAGTGTTCCTAACACCATGTTGGCCTTCCCTGACTGCCAAAGAGTGTGACCGACTTTCATGGATTCACTCTAAGATATTTTTTCACTCTAGTACAATGAAAACGTTAGGGACTAAATTTCTCCATTTGACTAATTTTCCATTTCTTTTTACCAAAATGATATGCGAATTTCCATTTTTTAAAATCGTCAGGATGATCCCTACTCTGGGATTGAAACGTTGAGAGCAGTTTCTTATAAACCAACACAATCTCCTTATAAACATTAATTATCTACTAAGTAAAGATAAACACAATTATTTTACTTCAAAAATTGCTAAAATTTTCTAGAAACTATATCAAATCCTTAGAAACTTGAATATTTTAATAAATATATTACTAAACATTTTATAGTTGGCTTTTTAAAAATTAGTAAGATTCTCCATGGTTTTTATAATATAATATAAGTATGGATCCCTAAAAAATTTCGGGCTCTAGTAGTGTACTCATGCTCCTCCTCATCACTCTCCTCGTCATCATCTTCATTAGTACCATCATTTTTATCATTAATGGAATCATCATTATCATCCTTATCCTCATCATTTTAATCACCATTATACCTATTAAAAATTATGAAAAGTTACTTTCATGTTGAAAATAAAGTTGATTCCATAATACATATTTGATTCCAATTACTTTAGACCATACTAGGTTGTCTCCAAAATAAAACAAGTACTGCATGGCAGCATAGTCCCTACCAGGTTGGAATGGGAATAAATGCGACCTAGTACATACACGTGGGCATGAAGTTGAAGAGCATTCCGGAAGTAGTTTTATGTAATTTTATAAAGTAGATATTTACTTTTATACATACAAAATATGTACTTTTATAAAGTATGGGGATGAGATTTTATAGAGCATGCACAGAGGCCTCATTCCATACTTAGCCAGTTTTTGGATAGCGGATTCTCGGGCTGGCGAGCTGAAAATTGGGTTTCTGTTGTTCTGTGCCCTACAAATAGCACCTAGAGTTACACGATATACAAATTGACAATCAGACTTGCGGACTATTTGAATTTTAAGGGCCTCGTGTCCAAAAAATTTAGCATTCCCGAATTAGTTTTCTTTACATACGTTTTACATACGTTTGTGGACAAAAACACAAAAAAATAGTAGTAACATCTGTTACATAGGTTCATGGACAAAAGCACAAAAACATTAGCATTCCCGAATTAGTTTTCTTTAAAACAAGGGCTCCTGGACACAAGAAATTGAAATTTATCAAATTATAGGTTCCTGGACAACATAAATTATACATACCAAATATGTAATTTTATAAAGTGGATATTTACTTTTATACATACGAAATATGTACTTTTATAAAGTATGGGGACGAGATTTTATAGAGCATGCACAAAGCCCTTATTCCATACTTAGCCAGATTTTTGTTCGCGGGTTCTCAGGCTGGCGGGCTAAAAATTGGGCCTCTATTGTTTTGTGGCCTACAAAGAGCACCCAGAGTTCTGCGATATACAAATTGACAAGAGAATTTGCAGACTATTTGAATTTTAAGGTAAAGCTGCAAGAAATGACATATTCTCTATATATGTGAGTAGAAAAAAGTAGTGAACACAATTTTCTGACATTTATATAAAATAATAATAAAACGTGTTACATATTCCTGGAAATTTAAATAAATATATATATGTGTGTGTGTGTGTGTGTGAAATATGATATCTCAAATTTGAGTGAGTGATTTATCTCATATTTAATTTTGAAAATGACCAAGCAGGAAAAAATATGCATCAGAAAAAAAGAGAATTGAAATAAAATAAACAAAATGTCTTTAGATTCAACATAGTTGTAGATAACAATGTAGGAGCACATAAATATATAAGGAGACAAAAGAATAGTTTTATTTGGAATATATGAAAAAAAAATAGTTTGTTACATATTAGTTTTCTTTAAAACAAGGGCTCCTGGACACATAAGAAATTGAAATTTATCAAATTATAGGTTCTTGGACACCATAAATTTAACATACAATAGAATAGTAACGTCATGCAAGAAAGACTCACCATAAATTTAGCATACTATATAATAGTAACAACATGGTGCAAAAACATTTAAAAGGTTCTTGGACACACAAAATTTAACATACAATAGAATAATAATAATGTCTGTTACATAGGTTCGCGAAAAAAAATACAAAAAAATTAGCATTCCCAAATTAGTTTTATTTAAAACAAGGGCTCCTAGATACAACAAAAATTGAAATTTATGAAAACATAGGTTCATGGACAACATAAATCTAGCATACAGTAGAATAGTAACAATGTCGTGCAACAAAGGCATTCCCGAATTAGTGTTCTTAGAAAGTAATAACGTCTGTTAGATCAACAAAGGTTCCTCGAGAAAAAAATTTAGCATACAAAAGGACACAAAAAAAATCTAGCATTCTCGAATCAGTTTTCTTTGAAATTTATCAAAAATTAATAATGTATGTTACATATTTCTGGAAATTACATCAACACTAAAAAGTATACAATAGAATAGTAATAACGTCTTGAAATTTATCAAATTATATGTTCCTGGACACCAAAAATTTGGCATACAATAGAATAGTAACAACGTCATGCGACAAAGGCATTACTGAATTAGTTTTCTTTGAAAGTAGCAACGTCTATTACATCATCAAAGGTTCTTAGACAAAATAAATTTATCATAGAATAGGACACAAAAAATGTAGCATTCCCGAATCAGTTTTCTTTGGAACAAACTACAAAGATTCCTGGACACCCAAAATTTAGCATACAATAAAGGCATTCTCAAATTAGTTTTCTTTGGAACAAACTACAAAGGTTCCTGGACACCCAAAATGTAGCATTCAATAAAGGCATTTCCGAATCAGTTTTCTTTGAAATTTATCAAAAATTAATAATGTCTGTTACATATTTCTGGAAATTTAAATGCGTTTGCCATATAGACTGGGATTGGGGCTCCCGCGAACCATAAAAAGAAATAGGTACAAGAATTAGGAATGTTGAAAGAAGAAGTGCATGACGGTAGAGAGGAAGACTTGAAAAGAAGAAATTGGAAGTTATGAGTCTTTGGTTATAGTTTTCTATTTAAATAAGTAATAACTGGATTGATAAAGAAAACAAGATGACAATATAAACTTAAACTGGATTGATAAAGAAAAGAAGATGCCAGTATAGACTTACTATGAAGCCGATGCGTTTTTGTTGTTGTAGTCGATGGTCAGTGGAGTCCTGTCGACCGGTTGTTTCCCTTCCTGGACAAGGTTGTCCATTCTTTGTTGGAACCATTCTTCGATGTAGCTTCTCATGGGATCCATGTTGATTTCATCCTAGATTTCTATGTTGTAAAGGTCATTTTCTAATTTCCTTAAATCCATTGAAATACTATGCAGACTCTATTCAATTTCTTCATTGTGTGCCACATAGTCCAGTACCTAGTGCTCGAGCTCATCTAGACGATGTTCAGCTATGCCGTGAAACTTTTCGAAAGACGACCCCTTTAAAATATCAAGTTGTTCATGGAAGGTTTATTTGGTTATTGACAAGGATTTGAGAATTAAGTTTGGGTCTTGAACCTCATTGGTACTTCCGGCTAAGTCTATTTGGTTCAGGCTTGTGAATAAAACTTCCTTTTCTAATATGGCTTGTTTACATGATTCGACAATGAGCTCCAGGTTGTTAACTTTCTTTTTCCAACATGCTTTTACTTTTTTGGTCCTCTTTAGGGAGGGGAGTTTCTCTTGTCTTCTTTTTAGTTTCGATGTGTTGATGGCATAGTTGGCAAAATGGGTCAACACCTCTTCACAGAAACGTTGATCATTTTTTAAACTCGCCTCCAAATGTTTGAGCAAATCATTTGCCTTCTTTCCGAAGGAAACTAAATTTTACGATGTTTCCCAGGCTTCAACAACTAGTTGCATTCTTTTGTTGATGTTATTGTCTACAAGGGCTCTAGAGCATGCAAGGAGGGCAGAGGATACTTTCATCTTGGCTACAGTGGTAGTAAGCACAATTTTTGCTAAAGGACTGAAAATTTTTGGGGTTGCAATGAAAGCCCACTCAAATTTGTTGAGGCATTCTTTCACTCTGACATTTTCTGCTTCAATTACTCCAATCGAATCATGAAGAGCATCACTGGTTACTTGGAGAAATAGGGAGATTTGGGACAACTGCATTTCCCTAAAGTTAATCTCTATGCAAGATTTACCTTTCCTATTTGTTACATCTCTTTTTTCAGTGACCATACTTTTAGATTGGATGTAAAAAACAACGCTCTGAAATACGAAGGATTCATCTTCGTAAAAAATTTCGGTCTCATCTATTTCCACTATGGACGACCCAATTTTGTGCATGTGCTCAGTTTCAATTTCAAATTGCACCTCTTCACTTTCAATTCCGGGTTCGTCCGCCTGCCCTGCATTGTTTTTTCTCTTCTTTTTCAGTGGAATTTTGTGAGAACTATCAATTTTTATGCGAGGAGGGTTCTTATATCCTTCTCCGTTCGAAGATTTCTGGGTTGCTTTCTTACTGGGGTGGGCCGTTGAAATGATTCTCTGTGATGTCATTCTCTTGGGAGTGCTGGCGGGGGACTGGGCACTCTTCTCACTGGATACTTTTCCCTATTGTCTATACAATTGAGTTGCGCTTTGCAATGTGTGTGCATCGCAATTGCCAGAAGCAGGATTGTTGTCGTCATTGTCCTTGTCTTTGGTGAGGTGTCTATGGATAAAAGAGATGTTAAAGCCAATTTCCAGTAAATGTTCTCGAAAAATCCCATCAGGGTCGAACCCTTTTAGCCTTTCATCATACGTTAGGTTCAATTTCTTGAAATGGTCAACAAATTCATCAATCTTGTTGACATTTCTGGAGACGCAGTCTCCGACTTTCCAGGGCATAGGAATGAATTGTTTTTTTTTCTTGCCATGGAAAAAATGCAACCATTGGTTGTATTACCTTTCTATTTCTACAACAAACATCTTGTTTGTGATGTGGCATTTCCTTAGAGCCAAAGACCATGCGTACACTGTGATTTTCCTTTTGTTCAAGTGTGGCCTTCCTGTTCAAAAACCTGGTTATCTGGACAAACATCCACGGAGCATCCTTCCCTAACAATAAATCTTTGAAAACTGAGACAAAGCCATTAAAAACTTCATAAAAAAAATGGGAGGCCTTATGCCTCCACAGGGCCTGGTACCAGAATGTTACTAGATCGAATCCACATTTTATTTTATTGGAAAGAGAAAGTTTTGGAAACGGACATCAATGCACTATTGCTAAAATCAAGTACAATGACATTTAAAATTTATTCAATTCTTCAAAATGTGACAATTGGGAACATATCTCAATCGAAATTAGCTTCCCCCAATCAAAAATGAATTGTTCCTTGACTGTGAAGTACAAAATATAAATAATTATATGGGAAATGCTTGTCATGGATGTCTGTCCCGTTATTCTTGTAAACATCCAAGCAATTTCTTGGAATGGATTTCTAAAGGAACTTACCTGCAACTTTGTGATATCTTCAGGAATTGTTGTCGGGTCTTCGAGGAACTCGGCTAAGATGTCCAACCCATTGTCATGTTTTTCTAGGAAACGCTTGCAGTCTTGTCCTCTGAATGTCAATATTGGTTGCAACAATTTAAACATCTTGCGGAAGACCTGAGGTGACAAAGAAACAAGAGAATGGTCGCACAGTGGAATAATTATTTGGCTTGGAATATATTTTTTGGCGCACCAAGAGACCACCTCCTTACAGTCAAAAACCTCAAGGACGCAACCTGCATGAGCGATTCCAAAGCTCCAAATCACTTCCTTCTGGGCATAATGGGATGAATAATAAAAGTATGCCCCGTACCACTGGAAGTTCTAGTCCTCATGTCCGAAGATATTTACTGTATCTCCACAAAATTGTTGTCGACTTGCTGCCATAAGTCTACAAGAATGTTTGTTTCCTCCATACGATGAATGAAATGAAAAGTTGGAAGGGATAATATAACCCTGTGCAAATCTTGGTGCAGTGTGTGTGAATGGGATATCTTCTCGAGACTTTCGTTCATTAATAACAATTTGGATGGGTGTTGCATGATGCGTTCTTAACATTAAACACTAGTAATTGCATACATAGAAATGTGAACATGGCGGATACGACAATGAGCGATTAAGCATTCTAGATTTCTTGAACGAGCCAACACGACGACGCGTGTTCAAGATGAACAATCAAAAGGGACAAAATAACTCTCTGCGTATCTTGGTTTAATGCGTAATAATGGGAGATCGCCTCGAGTGCTTTTCTCATTAATGATAATGTTGACAGTTCCTGCATGATGAGATGTTACCATGAAAGGCTTCTAATTGCATACTAAGAAAGTACGAAGATTGCAGGCATGGGAAAAAGCATCTTCAAAACAGGGTTAGAAGGTACAATTGTTGCAGGTGAGGGCGCAAAGGTCTAATTGTATGTCTCAGAAGTTTTTGAGTGCAATATGCGTAACACCGAAGAGGGTATGGTAGGACAGTCCAGAGGGAAATTTGTATATCACTAGTAAGAGCATAACTAATGTATATCAGGAAGGATAGGAAGTTAGTGGCGATGGAAGAAATCGATAGATAGTTTGAAACAATTTTGAGCCATAGTAGAGTGAAGCATGCGAGTTCGAGGAGTCCGTGGTGGAATTGTAGATCACGGAAGTTTTGAGTGCACGATGTATAGCATGGAACAAGAAGCACCAGAGTTGGAAAGTGCCAACCTGACAACCACAACCATAAAATTGGTTAAGTATGGAAAGGAACAATGGTTGGTAGGATTCGTCATGTGAGGATATAGATAGAGATGAAGATATGTCAGCCTGCCAATGCTGGAACCCGCGATCATAGAAGAGTGACTAAGTATATAACGACAAAGCGATAATACATGGGAAGAAGAAAAGGGAAAAATGATAAAGGAGTCTGCGGTGGAATTGTAAATCACAGAAATTGAACCCGCGATCATAGAAAAGTGACTAAGTATATAACGAAAAAGCGATAATACATGGGAAGAAGAAAAGGGAAAAAGGACAAAGGAGTCTGCGATGGAATTGTAAATCACGAAAATTTTGAATGAAATATGTATATTATGAAAAAAGAAGTAGTAGAGTCTAAATGCGCCAACCTGAAACAATGACTAAGAATTGGAGATTTAATGAACCCATCAACATGAGGATCCACAATAGACTGACAATGTCTCCCCAGAAGACGTGAGGCCCCGACAGTCAAATTGTATCGTTTAGAACATTTGAATGCATAATTTGTAACACGGATGAGGGGACGATGTCGGAACTTGGTAGTCAATTTGTATATTGCGAAGGGGCAGATGCGAACCATTTCTTATCATTGTATGCAGTTGTCACTAATAAGAGTCACTAGTAAGAGCATAACCAATGTATATTAGGAAGGACAAGAAGTTAGTGGGGATGGAAGGAAGTGATAGGTACTTTGAAACATTTGTGAACCATGGTAGCGTGAAGCTTGCAAGTTCGAGGAGTCCGCGGTGGAATTGTAGAGCATGAAAGTTTTGAGTGCAAGATGTACATCACGGAACAAGAATCAACAAAGTTCGAAACCGCCTAAAATTGGCTAAGTATGGAAAGCAACAACGACCGGTCAGATTTGTCATGTGATTATATAGATGGAGATAAATATATGTTAGCTGACCAACGCTGGAACCCACGATCATAGAAAGGCAACTAAGTATATAACCAGAAAGCCATAAATACACGGGAAGAAGAAAAGGGAAAAAGGACTAAGGAGTCCACGGTGGAATTATAGATCATGGAAATTTTGAGTACACGATGTGAACCAGGTATTCAATTTGTATATTGCGAAGGGTCATATGTCAATTGTTTCGTACGATTGTGTTCAGTTGTCACTAGTAAGAGAACAAACAATGTATATTAGGAACGACAGGAACTTAGTGGGGATGGAAGGCAGTGACAGATACTTTGAAACATTTGTGAACCATGGTAGAATGAAGCTTGCGAGTTCAAGGAATCCATGGTGGAATTGTAGATGACGAAATTTTTTAGTTCAAGATGTATATCACTGAACAAGAAGCAACAGAGTTTGAAAGCGCCAACACAGAAAGAGCGACCATAAAAATGCTTAAGTATGGAAAGGAACAACGGTCGATCGGATTCGTCATGTGAGGATATATATGGAAATGAAGATATGTTAGCTTGAAAACGATGGAACCTGCAATCATAGAAATGTGACAAAGTATATAACCAGAAGGTGATAACACACGGGAAGAAGAAAAGGGAAAAAGGGATGAGTGCGCGGTGGAATTGTAGAGAGAGGAAATTTCAAGTGTAAGATGTATATTGTGGAACAAGAACCAACCGAGTTCGAAAGCGGAAACCCAAAAAAGTTTCCAAGAATTGGACATTTCGTGAACCCGGAAATAAGAGGATCCAAAATAGGCAGACAAGGTCTCTCCAGAAGAGGCTAGGCCCCGACATTCAAATTGTATCGCTCATAAAATTTCAATGCATAATTTGTAACATGGAAGAGAGGACGATGTCAGAATCCGGTAGTCACTTTGTATATTGTGGAGGATGAGATTCCAACTATTTCGTACCAGTGTGTCTAGTTGTCACTAGTAAAAGCTAATTTAGTATTGAAAATAATGTTTTCAGATACTGTTCGATAGTTGATATGGATTACCATTCGTAAACGATAGAAAATTGTGTAAGTATGGAAAGGAACAATGGTCGATCAGATTCGTCATGTGAGCATATAGATGGAAATGAAGATATGTCAGCTCGACAATGATGGAACTTGCGATCATAGAAAGGCGACAAAGCAAATAACCAGAAGGCGATAACACACGGGAAGAAGAAAAGGGAAAAATGGCTGAGTGCGTGGTGGAATTGTAGAGAGCAGAAATTTCGAGTGCAAGATGTATATTACAGAACAAAAACCAACAAAGTTCGAAAGAGGCAACCCAAAACAGTTTCCAAGAATTGGACATTTTCTGAACCCGACAACAGGAGGATCCAAACAAGCTGACAAGGTCTCTCCAGAAGATGCGAGGCCCCGATGTTCAAATTGTATCGCTCAGAACATTTGAATGCATAATCTGTAACACGGAAGAGCAGACGATGTTAGAATCCAGTAGTCAATTTGTATATTGCAGAGGATGTGATGCCAATTGTTTCGTACCAGTGTGTCCAGTTGTCACTAGTAAGAGCTAATTTAGTATTGGAAATAATGTTTTCCGATACTATTAGTTAGTTGATAGGGATTACCATCCGTAAACAATGGCAATCTTGACCCCGCCAACCGTGGAGTCCATATGTCAATTTGTATATCATGGAAATGCGAGCGTTGTTTGGAGGACACAAAACAATAGAAGTGAAATGTTGAGCTAGTTAGCTCGCAGGTCCGCTTGTCAATTTGTATATCGTGGAATTCTGGGTGCTATTTGTAGGGCATGGAACAATGGAGTCCCAATTTTGAGCCCTCCCGACTGAGAACCCGTGATCCAAAAAGTGGCTATGTATGGAATGCGAAATCCATACATGCTCTATAAAATCTCAAGTCCATACTTTATAGTCCCATAATACATGGGAAGAAAAAAAAGGGAAAAAGGACGAAGGAGTTTGCGGTGGAATTGTAGATCACGAAAATTTTAAGTGGAAAATGTATCTCACAGCACAAGAAGCAGCATAGTTCGAAAGTGCCAAACCGACAACTATTGGCATAAAATTGACTAAATATTAAAAGGAGCAGCGGTTGGTCAGATTCGTCATGTGAGGATATAGATGGAGATAAAGATATGTCAACACGCCAACATTGGAACCCATGATCATTGAAAGGTGACTAAGTATATAACTAGAAAGGGATAATACACGGGAAGTGTAATGTCCCCAAGGCTGAGCCCTATTGTAAATCTTGTTTATGAAATGAATTGTAAATATGTTTTATAGGCTGGTGAGCCAAGTTTATATAAGCTAGTGGGCTTATGTGATTGTTAGGCTAGAGAGCCTAAGTGTTGAAGGCCAAGAGACTAATTTTGTAGCTATATTTATGAGGAACAATAATAAAATATAAACACCACCACGTGCAGACCAACCACGATGAATGAGTGATGGGGGACTAAGATTCCATAGAGTGGGCAATGGATTAAGGGCTGGAAGGTGGGAAAAGGGACTAAGTGTTGAGCCTAGGGGCTTAGGTCCTTGAGAATAATATTTTAATATTATTCCAAAAGACATGTGAATAATATGTTTTATCCTAAGTTCTTTTGGAAGGAAAAACAACTTCCGAATGGATGGAACGCATGCTGAAAGAATGCGTGCAGTTGCATGGGTGACAAGTGTCAACCCAGGCACATGCAAATAAAATGGATGAGATGAGACATGTTAGGGGTTCCTCCACCATTGGACCCTCGATTGCCTATGCGTGAACCCGTCCAATCCCTGCAAGAGACCTCGTGCCATTCTGAAATCGGGG
>ML783578.1:229513-249689 GCA_009831015.1 Picea engelmannii | reverse complement strand
AAATCAAATTTCTGGCCATACCTGGGATGTGTAGAACACTAGGCAGTGTTCTAATCCTTCCATCTATGGGTCTCAACTTGACCCTTCCTTTTCCTATGATTCTGGTTTTCGAATCATTACCCAAGAAAACATTACCTCCATCATACTTTTCATATCCACAGAACCACTCCCTGTGGGGAGTCATATGAAAGGATGCACTTGAGTCAATCAACCATGCCTCATGATCTACATGTGTGCTTGAAGAGGCCAAGTACACATCCCCTCCTTCTTCCTTGGAGGTATTTTCTTCTGTAGAAGAAGATTCTTCAGATCCCTTCTTTTTCTCAACTTTGGATCTACACTGCTTCTTGTAGTGCCCTTCTTTTCCACACCTCCAACATACCCTTCCAAACTTTCTAGGGGATTTAGATCTACCCTTAGACTTAGATCTCCCACTTGAGAAATTAGATTTATTTCTTTCCTGGGAACGTCCTCTTGCAAATAATGCGTCTGTGCTATGTCCTTCCATATTCTTTCGTCTCATCTCCTCTAATAACAAGGACAAGACCACTTCTTCAAACTTAAAAGAAGTTGTATTACTACCTATGGCCACAACCAGACTATCCCATGAGTTTGGTAAAGAACACAACAAACTAATACATTTATCTTCATTTGAAATTTTAATATCAACAGATACTAACTGACTTACCATAGTATTGAAGGCGTTCAAATGCTCTGCCACCGAGTCTCCATCTCTCATCCTCAAGTTGTACAGCTTCTTTCTCAGGAATAGTTTATTTACCAGGGACTTAGACTGATACAACTTCCCCAACTTTTCCCATAAATCCTTGGTTGTAGCTTCCTCTGACACATTCAGTAATACTGAATCGGAGAGACGTCGAATTGTGCTCTTTGCCTTCCGATCCGTCTTTTTCCAGTCATCTGTAGAAGTTCCTGTAGGTGCAGTACTTGGATCTACTGCGATCCACTGATCTCTGTCCACCAAAGATCTTCCATCTTGAGCTTCCACAACTCAAAGCTTTTCCCATTAAACTTCTCAATCTCCATCTTCGAATTGCTTTCCATTTCTTTTCACCTGAAAAACAATACCATAGATCTCCCAATGTAACAAGGCTTATCACAGTCCCGAGCCAAACCCTTGACGACAAAGGCGTCCCCCTAAAGCCAATAAATCTCTGATACCAAATGTAAATTCTAACCTTGTACAATATCTACTGCAAACTGATATTCATAAAAGAACAAAAAATATACAATGGCAAATACAAACATTACACAGAGATTTTTCACCTGGAAACCCAAACTGGGAAAACCAGCATATATTATATTCATACATTGTGTTACATTGTTTACAATACAATATACATATAGGAGCCAGCGACATCCAAAACCCTAACCCAATGACCTGGATTAGTCCAAAACCCTAATTCCTTAACCGAAAATATAAAACCATCGGCAAAAACCATATGCCGAAAAAACCACCTAAATATCATGTGGTCCCGAAAATATGTCATCCCGATGCGAAAATTTTTTCGGGGGCGCTGCCCCTGCACCCCCCTCTAACCCCCCTACCTGCTTGGCGTAGACGCTCATACACTACTACTCGTGCAAAGAATATAACACATACCCAACAATATTTATCATGTATTCTGCTGTGCATACGAATTAATGTTAAAGCCATTGATTATTTATAATAACCATAATTCTTATGGTTACTCTGAGTTTAAATGTGTTTCATTAACTTAAGTGTATATGTATCATATATAGAATTAAGTATGAGATTTTTATTCTGCGAAGTAGTTCCTGCCCGACTGATGGAAAGGGGGCATTATAGTATGGTATCAGAGCATTATAGATTCAAAGGAAAGAGTGTTACAGTATGGTATCAGAGCCAAGGTTTCAACGCTGAGCCTAGATGGGCCAATTGAGTGGTCTTTGGACCGAGGGTTTGAGGAGAAATTGTGTCTAGAGGATCAATTTCATACCTTTGAATGCTCCTAAGTTTCAAGGAGTTACTTGACCGTGTTACCAAGCTCAGGAGGTGTAGCGGTGTTATGAAACCGCAATCGATGTGGTATCTGGCCACAGGGAGAGAGGAATCCACACCAGAAGTGTTGGAGTTGTAGGATCTGTTCGGGGAAAAGGAGAAACCTCGTGACCATCAGATCTGGAAAAAGTGCACAGGGTTTAAAAACTCTTTGGAGTTGCACAGGAACGTGGAAATCACGATACGCGAAATCCCGAATTCATTGGGACCATCCATTGGGGGGAACACGTGGCTGCCAGACGATGTTTCAACACCCGGGAAACTGAAAGGGAAGAACCTTGTTTTCACAAGTCATGAAATAGTGAAAACTGAAATTCTGAAACAATCTGCACCATAGATCGTAAGATTGGAACTTGACCATTGGATCAAGTGGAGGGGTAGACAGTAATTTCAGGATTTCAGCAAACAGAAGTTTGAGAGGTGTGGATGCATGAACTCCCGATGCCCGAAACTCCGAAACGTCGAAAGGATCTACGTCGTAGATTTGAGAAAGGTCTAATCATTGGATTTCACTTGGAATGGACGTGGACACATCGTTCTGTACCACGTGCTAGTGGGACAAAAGAAAAATGAGCATGGCAGGACCTGATGACATCACCATAGATAATGTGGACCCTCCTGAGGGTGCCACTTGCCACTGTAGATGTGGAGACAATTGTGCTATGTGGGCCCGGAGGGTAAAGTAAATCGGTATTTCAGGATTCGCAAAGGAGGAGCATGAGGGCTCAACATTCCAACTCATGAAGTCACGAGTTGTGAGAGGTGCTATCACTTAGCCCTAGTCTACGGTTATATGTAGCAGGCGCTAGCGAGGAGGGAGCCATACCCGTATCGCATCTCAGGTATCGGTGTTTGGAGGAAGAAGAATCGAGGGTCTTTGACTCGCGAAGTTGTGAAAGGTGCCTTTGGTTATGAGGGTAGGGAGAAAGAGGGAGCTATCACCTGAAAGCGAGTATGAGAGTCTCGTGGACCAAGACCCCGAAACCAGAAGTCCCAAAATTTGCAGAGCCAAACAAAGCTCAGAAAACTTAATGGAATTTAAACATTTTTCTTGTTCATGTTGGTTTATGAGTGTTGTAAGTTTCTTGAAGGTTTAAGGGCTTGACAAACTTGGGTTGACTGCACATTGTCTATGCAGAGTTCAACAAGTGTCAGTTCAACCGTGAATCTATGCTAAGTATAGAAATGGAAAAGGTACAGATTGCCTCTGAAACAAAGGACGAAAGGGTAGGAAGGGATGTCAACTTGGGAGTCGAAGGATCAAACTTTAATGGGAACGAAAAATAGATGGATAAGGAAGGACATATGATGAAACTCATTGAAAGAATATAGAAAGATGCCCAGGCTCGCCGAGCAGATAGCCAAAAGCTCATGAGGGTTAGGGATCAGCAGGGAGAATTCAACTTAAAAATGTTGAAGAGCTTGGAAAGAATAGAAAGGAAGTTGGAGAAGGGGAGTGGCTCAAGCAATATAGAGAGTCACAGGACCCCTGAGAGAAGAAGAAGATCAAGGAGTGGTAGCAGACATCAACGTCGCTCCCCAAAGAATTCCAGCAGGGAAGCGCACAATAGTTCAAGCCCGTCCCCTACTAGAAAACACTGAATATCTGGAAGGGATGAATTGAAAGGAGAGATGAACAAGATCAAGCCTCCAACATTCGATGGAGAACATAAGAAGGAGGAAGATGTCGAAACATGGTTGCTAGGCATGAGGAAATATTTCCAACTGCAGAATTATTCCCCTCATGCAGAAGGAAGAATTGTGATGTATCAACTAAAGGGAAAAACATCCGTGTGGTGGTATCAATTTGTGCAGGTGCAACACATCAGAGAGAAAGATATCACTTGGAAGGATTTCAAGAGGTATTTTGAGAAGAAATACATGACCAAAAGGTACTATTACAGAAAGATGAAGGAGTTCTTTGAACTCAAGTTGGGCAGCATGACCATCGATGAATACGAACGTAATTTTTTGGAACTACTGAAGTATGTTTCGTTCATCAAAGATGAGGCTGTCAAGATTCAGAGATATCTGAGTGAACTGCCACCTTCTACTGGTGTCATGATTCAGTATGATGTTCCTAAGACTATGGAAGAAACAATAAGAAGGGGAAAATGCTTATATGAATAGCAAAGAGAAAGGCCTACTTTTCGGAAGGCTTGGGATGATCAGAAGAAGTTCAGGAAAGAGCACAGGCAGAAGGGAAACAAGCCTCCCTTTTTCAGAAACAGTCCTCAGGGACAACCATCTTTCAAAGCGCCCAGGAAGGCTGAAGTGGGTGAGCAAATTCCCAGACCACCACCTATGGAGTGCTGGGGCTGTAAAGGGAACCATAGGTACAGGGACTGCCCCCACATAAAAGATAATGTGAGAACCATCCACAATGTTCATCAAGCTGAAATAGTGGAGGATATGGGAAATAGGATGCAAAGGATATACGCAGCCCTAGACAACAAGCAAGAAGAATTTCAATCTCACATGATTGAAGTGGAAGGTATGATCAACAATCGACCATTTATTATTTTAATTGATTTTGGGGCTAGCCATAGTTATGTAGATCCTAGGGTGGTGGAAAGTTTGCATTTATTAAGAAGCAAACATGAAAGGTCTTGGTTAGTGCAGTTGGCTATTGGAACCAAGAGGAAGGTCACTGAATTGGTTAAATCATGTTCGATAGACATGAATGGATTGAGCACAAAGGCTGAATTGAATGTTTTGCCTTTAGGCTCTTATGACTGCTTAATTGGGATGGACTGGTTGGACTAGCACCATGCCCTCCTGGACTATCATAACAAGAGGCTTACATGCCTGGATGAGGAGGGAAATTGGAAAACAGTCCAAGGAATTCCTAGAGCTATGGCTGTTAGAGAAATCTCAGCCATGCAGCTGAAGAAGTGTTATAGAAAAGACTGTCAATTATTTGTAGCCTGTGTGGAGGAAGCATGCAATGATGAAGTATCAAGAATTGGAGACCATGAGGTACTCACAGAGTTCAAGGATGTATTTCAGGAGGTACTTGGACTACCTCCGAAGAGAGACATCGATTTTTCTATAAATTTGATGCATGGAGCAGCTCCGATGTCGAAAGCTCCTTATAGAATGAGTACGCCAGAGCTGAAAGAGTTGCGATTGCAGCTCGAAGAGATTCTGAAGAAGGGGAACATTCACCCCAATGTGTCACCTTGGGGTGCCCTGGTCCTTTTCGTGAAGAAGAAGGATGGGACGTTGAGGTTGTGCATTGATTTTCGACAGTTGAACAAGTTAACTGTCAAGAACAAGTATCCTCTATCGAGGATCGATGATATTTTCGATCAGCTGAAGGGTGCGGAAATATTTTCGAAGATAGATATCAGATAAGGATATCACCAGGTAAGAATAAAGGATGAGGATATCAACAAGACCGCTTTTAGAACAAGGTACGATCATTATGAGTTCACAGTGGTGCCATTTGGACTGTCAAACACACCTACTGTTTTTATGTGCTTGATGAATGGTGTATTCAGGAACTATTTAGACAAGTTTGTCATAGTCTTCCTGGATGAAATCTTGGTGTATTCCAAGTCAGAGGAAGAGCATGAACAACACCTGAGGATGGTGCTGCAAGTGTTGAGAGAACACCAGTTGTATGCCAAGTTGAACAAATGCTCATTTTATCAAAGACAGATCCATTACTTGGGACACATTATTTCAGAAGAAGGGATCGTCGTGGATCCTGAGAAGGTTGAGGCCATCCGAGAATGGTCAGCGCCAAGGAATGTGACAGAAGTTAGATCCTTTATAGGTCTGGTGGGCTATTATAGAAGGTTTATCGCAGGGTTCTCAAAGATAGCTCACCCTATCACTTCCTTGCAAAGGAAGGAGAAAAAGTTTTAGTGGATTGAAGAGTGTGAAGAGAGTTTCCAGCGATTAAAGCAACTGTTAACCAACGCTCCAGTTCTGAGAATTGTAAATCCAAATATGGATTTCGTGGTGTGCACAGATGCGTGTAAGGAAGGGTTGGGAGGAGTTCTCAGCCAAGATGGATCTGCAATTTGTTATGAGGAAATTGAAAGAGCATGAGAAGAATTATGCCACTCATGATTTGGAGCTGGCAACAATCGTCCACACTCTGAGGAAATGGAGGTAGACATTACCTCATGGGAAGAAGATTTGAATTGAGAATAGACCACCATGGTCTGAAATATTTGTTTGAGTAGCCAACCTTAAATGCTAGACAAAGAAGGTGGTTGGAGTTTTTGTGTGAATACGACTTTGATATCAAGCATATCAAAGGGAAGGAAAACAAGGAGGCTGATGCACTCAACAGAAAGGTGCATGAATTGCATGCTACAACCATTAGCATGTATATGATGGATATTAAGGATAGAATTTTGAAAGCTGCAAGTGTTGATTTGAAGTACAGAGATTTGGTAGCAAAGCTACATCAGAGTGAAAGGCCACAAAAAAGAGAAAGTTACACCTTGGAAGCTGATGGATTACTTATGTATAAAGACAGAGTGTATATACCCAATGTCCAGGAATTGAAACTTGCGATTCTAAAATAAATGCATAATGTGACGTATGCTGGACACCCTGGATATCAGAAGATTGTGGCAGCAGTCAAAATTCATTACTTTTGGTTGGGTTTGAAGAGGGAGATCGCTGAATACATCACCAGATGTATGAAATGCTAGAAAGTTAAGGATGAACATAGGCACCCAACAGGGTTGCTACAACTTTCACTCATTCTGGAATGGAAGTGGGAAGTGGTGAACATGGATTTTATTGCAGGATTGCCCAAAATGAGAAAGCAACATGATTCGATCATGGTGGTGGTGGACAAGCTTACAAAATATGCCCATTTTATTCCACTGATAACCACTCACAAGGAAACAGATGTTGTTGATATCTTTTTAAAAGAAATGGCACGCTTGCAAAAAATTCCTAAAATGATTGTGTCTGATAGGGACCCAAAATTCACCTCGAATTTTTGGAAATGACTGTTCAAAGGATTCAGAACGAATTTGAATTTTAGTACAATGTATCATCCCGAGTCTGATGGACAGATAGAGAGGGTGAACAGAGTAATAGAGGACATGCTGAGAATGTACGTGATGGACAAACCAACAAGATGGGAAGACTACCTACATTTGGTATAATTCACCTACAATAATGGGTATCATACATCGTTGAAGATGAGCCCATTTGAAGCACTTTATGGAAGAAAGTTCAACACTCCACTGAGTTGGGATAATCCAACTGACAGAGCAGTAGTTGGGCTAGATTTGCTCAAAGAGATGGAAGACCAAATGATAAGAATTAAACAGAATTTGAAAGCTGTCCAGGACAGGAAGAAAAGTTATGCTAATAAGAATAGAACCCACAGAGAATTCAAAGTGTGTGATCATGTTTTCCTGAAAGTGAAAACTAACAGGAGTTCCCTGAAGCTGGGAAGTTGCACCAAGTTGGCAACAAGATACTATGGGCCTTTTGAAATCCTGGAAAGGATTGGGCCACTTGCATACATGCTTGCATTACCTGCATCTATGACTGTACATAATCTATTTCATGTTTCACTACTTAAGAAATATATACCTGATGCTAATCATGTTATCGATTGGAATGTGATTCAGGTGGAACCAAAAGGTGTCCTGCAAGTGCATCCTCTACGCATATTGGAGAGGAAAAGAAAACAGCTCCGAAATCGATCCATAGACCTTGTAAAGGTCTAGTGAACCTGGTACGGTCCGGAGGATGCGACATGGGAGCATGAAGATGTTATGCAGGCAGAGTACCCACATCTTTTTGAAATTTTTTAAAAGCTTGCAGATGCAGTGTAAAGTTGCACTGAGGATAGTGTAGAAATAAGGGGAGGGGGATTGTAATGTCCCCAAGGCCGAGCCCTATTGTAAATCTTGTTTATGAAATGAATTGTAAATATGTTTTATACGCTGGTGAGATGAGTTTATATAAGCTAGTGGGCTTATGTGATTGTTAGGCCAGAGAGCCTAAGTGTTGAAGGCCAAGAGCTTGATTTTGTACTTGTATTTATGTGGAACAGTAATAAAATATAAACACCGCCACATGTAGACCGACCATGATGAATGAGTGATGGGGGACTAAGCTTCCACAGAGTGGGAAAGGGATTAAGGGTTGGAAAATGGGAAAAGGGACTAAGTGTTGAGCCTAGGGGCTTAGCTCCTTGGGAATAATATTTTAATATTATTCCAAAAGACATGTGAATAATATGTTTTATCCTAAGTTTTTTTGGAAGGACAAACAACTTCCGAATGGATGAAACACATGCTGAAGGAATGCATGCAGTTGCATGGGTGACAAGTGTCAACCCAGGTGCATGCAAATAAAATGGATGAGATAAGCCATGTTGGGGGTTCCTCCACCATTGGACCCTCGACTGCCTATGTGTGAACCCGTCCGACCCCTGCAAGAGACCTTGTGCCATTCTAAAACCGGGGGGGGGCAGTTTGTGTGTTGATTTCGGGGATAGCCTGTGTTGATTTCTAGAAAATTCAATGCATCCTCTTTCTGAGAAGATCGAACATGTGTGTGGAGTATCTGTCCCAAATCCATAACCGTGAGACCATCCTGTCATTGTTGAGCCTGTTTGGAAAGCCCATGTCCATTTTCCCCAAGGGTTGTTGTGGCCACGCAGTGCTAGACTACATGTGGCTTGTTGGCCAATTAGTACAACACTCTCTCTAGGTGAGAGAGGTGGTGAAGTTGGAAGAATAGGTTTTTGGGCTTGTGAGCGACTCTCTCCAGGTGAGAGAGTGTGCAGAGGAAGAAGAAAACTACTGGAAGGAACCCTGTAGATGCCACAGAGCTCGAAGACTTCCGGTCTAGTCTGTTGCTGAAACCCAAGGCAAGGAAGGTTAGAAGCTGAAGGAATGTCTAGGTGACAAAGAAAGTGTATACTCCTGGGGTGGAATAGGCATGTGAAGAAGGAGAGTCTATGGGCAGTGAGTGTGAGTGGTTCCTAGGAGAAAATTCCTTCCTTGTGACTGTGTGTCTTCCCTGTAACCTCAGCCTAGCCTAGAATTCCTTTCCTTGGGGGTGGAACTTAGTCCTAGCTCAGGGGTGACCCACTGCTGAGCTTGATGAGAAGTTTGGTCTAAGACTGAGAGGTTCGTGGAAGGCCTGCACCTGGTTGGTGGAATTACCACTGTTTCAAAGACAAGTACCAGATGATGTTTTAATTACTTTTCTGCATGTCTGTGTATTTATATTCATCATGTATTCTGTTGTGCATACAAATTAATGTTAAATCCATTTATTATTTATAATAGCAGTAATTCTTATCGTTACTCTGAGTTTAAATGTGTTTCATTTACTTAAATGTATATGTCTCATATATATAATTAAGTATGAGATTTTTATTCCACGAAGTAGCGCCTGCCCGACTAATGGAAAGGGGGCATTACAATATGGTATCAGAGAATTACAACTTCAAAGGAAACAATGTTATAGGAAGAGACAAGGTCGCTCCAGAAGATGCGTGGCCCCGACGTTCAAATTGTATCGCTCGAAAAATTTCAAAGAATAATCTGTGACACGGAAGAGCAGACGATGTCGAAATCTGGTAGTCAATTTGTATATTGCGGAGGGTGTGATGCCAACTGTTATGTAGCAGTGTGTCCATTTGTCACTAGTAAGAGATAATTTTAGTATTGAGAATAATGTTTCTAGATACTATTAGATAGTTGATAAGGATTGTCATCCGTAAACAATGACAATCTTGACCCCACCAACCCTGGAGTCTGTCTGTCAATTTGTATATCGCGAAATTGTGACTATTTTTTGGAGGACACGAAACAATATAAGTAAAATGTTGAGTCATCCAACCCACAGGTCCTCTTGTCAATTTGTATATCGCAGAATTTTGGGTGCTATTTGTAGGGAACAGAACAATGGAGGCCCAATTTTGAGCCCGCCCGCCCAAAAAACGATGATCCAAAAAGTGGTTATGTATGGAATGCAGAAGCTAGACATGCTCTATAAAATCTCATGTCCATACTTTATAGTCTCATAATACACAAGAAGAAAAAAAGGGAAAAAAGACGAAGGAGTCCACGGTGGAATTGTAGATCATGGAATTTTTTAGTGGAAAATGTATCTCACCCAATAAGAAGCAACATAGTTCGAAAGCGCCAACTCGGCAACCGCGAGCATAAAATTGACTAAATATGAAAAGGAACAACGGTCAGTCGGATTCCTCATGTGAGGATATATATGGAGATAAAGATATGTCAACATGCCAATGTTAGAACCCATGATCATAGAAAGGCGACTAAGTATATAACTAGAAAGGGATAATACACGGGAAGAAGACAAGGTCTCTCCAGAAGATGCATAACAATGTTTATTAACGACGATGTTTTCGAA
Source organism: Picea engelmannii (assembly GCA_009831015.1). NCBI lineage: Eukaryota > Viridiplantae > Streptophyta > Pinopsida > Pinales > Pinaceae > Picea > Picea engelmannii. The sequence goes on along the minus strand of ML783578.1, from coordinate 239,263 downwards.
TCCCTAGTGGGTTCTCACTAGTAAAAACATAAATTGCATATCACTGAACTTCTTTCGCTGGAACATGTATATGACAGAACATGGGACATAGGTATTGGATACCGCCAACCCGGGGCTTGGTGGCCAGATAATTGGCTAAGTATTGGCCAAGAGAAAGGTTTGATATTTATTTCAATAGTATTCATACTAATATGTATTAATGGAAAACGTTTTGATATTTATTTGAATAGTATTCATACTAATATATATTAATGGATTGTTTATGTTTCAAATGCAAATGATTTCCCAATTTCCAGGATGCTCTTCGATTCACAAATTTCGTTGAAACCACAAACGTTTTGACTGCAAGATGTATATAACGCAACAAGAAACATGAATTTGCATTGTGGTTTCAATGAAATAAATTCCTTATCATCTATTCATCTTGTATTCCTTGCTACGACATGAGAAAACGTCGACTCTCCATAAACATTAATATCTAAAATAATTTAAATGTAATCAAAATTTGGTGTGATTTAACTAAGCAAAGAAGCTTCAATAGTTCCTTTATTAATGCCAAGATTTTCCAACCCCTGGTGAGTTATGACTAGTTAAAGCATAAATTGCAGATCAAAAAAGTTTTGGATTATTGAGAAGGGGGGTGAATCAGTAATAACATAATTACAATCATTTTTCTCCAAATAATCCAAGTGTTATATCAATGTAGAATTATTATCCAATAATTAGCAATAAGAAATGAACAATCACACATATACACAGTACACCAGTGTTTTACGTGGAAACCCAAATCAGGAGAAAACCATGAAATACTTTATCTTATATTTCTTGAAGAATTACATTCATTGGAAGCACCAACTTCCTTTGTTTTCCAGTTTCAACTGGAAGGAGCCTCCAACCCCCTAGTTTCTCAAGCTACAACCCGAGGGAAGCTCCAACTCCCCAATTTTCTGGCTACAACCCCCTATGTTCTCCGGCTACAGTCGGAAGGTGGCTACAACCATCTGTCATTGCCGTGTCCAACCGCACTAACGTATAAGTAGAATGATGGAACCACTGTCACACTATCACTGTGAGATATACTATTGTAAACATGTACCAATCAATCTGTACCAAACAACATGTACCAATAACCTGAACCATGCATCAACTTGTACCTCAACCTGTACCATAAACAAGTGCATCAACCATGCACCAACCTATACCAACCAACCTGTAATCAACCTGTACCATAAACAAGTGCATCAACCATGCACCAACCTGTTGTTAAGACCCTATAATGTACCTTTTTGCTCATACTTTTTGCTATCATTACATCCCTTTCCCACTCATATTTAAGCCTACATTATTACCTTAATCCATTTTCTCAAAGATATATAACGTTTCTTCTCTTTGCTATATGTTTAATTCGTTTTACATGTAATTTTACATTACTCTCATACTTAGACATTAATCGAAAATATATAGTTGCTAAAATAGTTTGAAGACTGTAGTTAACCATCGTCGCTGCTTAAAGACCACGTTGCTGAAACAATCAAACAGTACACAAATCCCGTTGCTGAAACAGTCCGTGATTTGCGATGATGAAACAGTATATAGCCATAACAAGAAAAGATAATTAAAGGATTTGTTACACCAACTGCAACAACTATACCTCAAGCCAACACCATTACAACCACTGTAACAACATTTTGCTACGGAAGATCAGAATGTCCTATTCCAGCATAGAAGATTAGATCAGACTAAGAATAGGATTTGTATGTACACATGTAATTTTATGCTTAATTGTATTAAGAGGATTCTCCTCTTTAAATAAGGGGGAAATCAACATTAGAGGGGACACAAAAAGGCTTAGCTAGAAGTGAATTACAGAGAAGGAGCATGTTCACTTTGGGTATTGTAACTTGTCACATTTGACAGATGAATAAAAGATCATTTTGAGTATTCCTTCTTAATTCCTTTTATTTCTGGGGAATCTTGTGAGAAGGAAATGGCCCACCTTCTTCACAAGATTCACCCATTAGTTTCTGTAGTGTGTTAGTATTGTTTTTATCTATACCTTGTTAAAACTCTGTTTCCACTGATTGTTACATTGTTTTTATACAATTCATTCCTAGGTACCTGTTAATCATTTTGATTGGTAATTTTGTTTGCAGAATGAGTTTATGAAAGTGTGATAGTCAGAGACAGGTGCTGAAGATTCCTACTTTGGGGAATAGGGTCCTATCCTCTGTTACAGAATAGTTAGTCTTCGGTAGTTGTTAATCATTTTGATTAGTAATTCTATTTGCATAATGAGTTTATGAAAGTGTGATAGTCAGAGACAGATGCTGAAGATTCCTACTTTGGGAAATATGGTCCTGTTCTCTGTTACAGAATAGTTAGTCTTCTTTGCAGTGTGCTGAAAGGTTCATTTTCCCTAGGTTGTTGTTTCTTAATGTAATCCGAGATTCTTTTGATAATTATTTTCCTTTGAATCTTAAACTCTGCAATAGATAGATTGCTTTCACTGTAATTCAAGGTAGAACTCCAGTCTATTCAAGGCAAGGTGTGATTAGTGTAACTTGTACTACAACTTTGGATTGCTTTTGAGATTGAGCATATACAGTGTGTGATTTCCTTTGAAATAAAAAGACTTCCATGGGTTGACAATTTATGTGACACTTGATTGTTCTAATTAATAAGCAATTACAGTGACCAACATTTTGGCGCCGTTGCCGGGGAAGGCATTTATAGATTTCAAAAGCATTTACATTTTTCTTTTAGATCTACAGATTGCATGAGAGAATGTGGACCCCCCAAGGAAACTGACCCTACAGGTGGCAGGGGCAGAGGAAGAGGAGGTAGAAAGACTTTTATCGACCAAATTATATCAAAATCTGAATTTGTTGTTCCTCAACAACCAAGCTCTCGAAAACCAAATCCTTAACCGTCCTTTCAAGCGAACTTTGAAACAGAGACAGTTGAAAAACCAACAGACGACATTGAGGATCGAGCAAGTGCAGTAGGGGAACAAACATAAGAAACTATGGACGGATATAATGAAGAACTGCACCATGAAGAACAAGTAGGTCTTGAAGCAGAGGTAAACGATGAAAACTCTTTTTCTACCTTAGAATTTCCTATTGGTGATCTTTCTAGAGGAGTAGCTCCCATGAAGAATATTTCACTTTCATGGTTTATCTTCTAAAGATCCTGACGAATTCATTTTTGAATTTGACATATTATGCAGAAGTTATGATTACATTTCCAATGCTAAAAAATTAAAGCTATTCCTAGCAACATTAAAGGGAAATGCATTAAGATGGTTCATGAGTCTTGGAGGTCATGTAATCACAACATGGGATCAGATGAAACAAAAATTTCTACACAAATATCAAGACTATTGCCGAACAAGAGAAAAAAGAGAGGAACTATTCAAGATGATACAGAAAGAGGATGAAAATCTGGAGGACTTTGTGGAAAGGCTATAGTATAATCTACAAAGATCCAGTTACCCCGATGTAAGTAAAGATATTCTTAAAACAATATTATTAAAAGTAGTAAGGGATGACTGTCTAGATATGCTTAATATGCTTGGAAAAGGGGACATATCTAAAGAATCATATGATGAAATTGTTAACCTCTGTAAAAGATGTTCAAGAGGAGCTGCAAGGAATAGATCAAACAGCAGGGATAACACATTTTCAAGAGTTCAAAAATCAGCCAGTGGAGGAGCAACAAGAGTCGAAATAGGTAATCTACTTGAGGAATTTAAAACTGAAATGTTAAGTTCTTTTGCTTCACAAATTGACACCTTGCAGATTCAAAAGAAATAATCCAAAGCAGAAGCAGCTCTGTCCATTTTTTGTTCCCAATCCAGAGATAAACACCCACGAAGGGAATGCCCATTGGACAAAAAGCCAATTTGCACCATTTGTGATAAGGATCATGAAACTCAACAATGCCCTTCTTTACTAGGAATCAAAGCAACATTACAACCAACCGATGAAGAATCTGAAGTTGTATATCTGTTGACACAGAGAAGGCAATGGCAACCACGGGGACAAGGTATGAATCCTAATATGCCATTTACATCTTCTAATCGTTGGAATAACTATCCTTCTTTTATTCAAACAAATTGCCCTCCCTTCAATCAAATGAATTACCCACCCATGCAACAAACAAGCCCTCCCTTTGTAGACCCAACAATATGGACACCATGGCCTTCACAAAAACAACCTTACCTTAACCAATGGAATCCAAATTAGAGAGGTCAACAACCCTTGTTTCCAAATCAATTTCCTCAATTTCAATCACAAGTTTAGCAACCACTCTCGTTACCATGAGTTACTCCACCGAATAATCAAATGATGAGGCCCCAACTACCTGTAAAACCTAACCCTAACCCCAATAATAAGGCTGTGCAGTGCATTGATATTTAAAACCAGTCTATACTTTCTTTTTTCCTTGCACAATACAATGATATTCATTTACGATCTGGGAAAATAGTAGAACCTATCATTGATGATGTTACCTCCTCTGATTCCGAAGAAATAAAAGAGAACGATTTACCTGAAGAGGTACAACCATCCTCAAACACTGTTGCTGAAACAACAGAACCACCATTCCCTGAGTGTTTAGCTTTGACTAAAACTCCCGAGCCACCTGCTTTCAATCTTCTAGGTGAATTACAAAATCTCTATGTCAAAATTCCATTATTACAAGCACTAAGAGATGTACCAATATATGCCAGAACTATGCGAGACACTTGTGTTAAGAAACACGATAGGAAAACTAAAGATCCCCTCATAGTTCATGTCATGGGTGATTTGTCAGCACTAATGTTGGGTAAAGCTCCTCCAATTAAATATGGTGATCCTGATCATCCTACTGTCACAGTGCAAATTGGAAAAACAATAATTCTTTGAGTTCTGGTAGACTTAGGCACTGCTATCAATATTATGACTCTTGAAACTTCACAACTGTTACAACTGAAGAATGAAATCAGAGATACCCCAACCATTCTAGAATTAGCTGATCGTTCTACAATCAAATCGGAAGGAGTCATTGAAGACCTAATAATCTCAGTTGAGTCCTGGAATTATCCAGCTGACTTTGTGGTATTACAAGCTAAAACAAAGTTGGGGGGTCACCCTCTAATTTTGGGCAAGCCTTGGCTAACCACAACAGATGCCTTTATCAGCTGTAGATCTGGTTCAATGACAATTTCCAATGGATATGAGACCAAACAGCTTACTCTCTACCCTCACGCTACACCCTTGATTAATAATGACAATTCCTTATGGGTGGACTTTGATGATCAAACAAATCAACCTATCTTGACTATCGAACAAGCCTTAAGCCTTAAAGATGCCATTGAGGATGATGTAATTAATAATTTTATTTGTGAACCCTCCTCTGTGACTCCAGAAACACATAATCAACTAGTTGCACTTTTGGAGTCAGATACCCAGGAAAACCTTAACTTTGAAGACCTACCTCAAACATCAACTACCATCTCTTCTAAAAGTATACCAGTAGAAATTGAACCTGGAAAATCACTGAATATAAATCCCAACTTGACAGTTGCTGAAACACAACAATTAATGAAGTTACTTCTTGAACATAAGGAAACATTCACATGGGACTATATGGATATGAAGGGAATCTCTCCTGAATTATGTACTCATCGTATCTATATCAAGGAAGATTGTCGACTGATCTGCCAATCTCATCGACGAATGAACCCTAATTTAAGAGAAATTCTTAAAGAGGAACTTAAAAAATTGCTTAATGTAGGGTTTATATATCCTATATCTGACAGTGAATGGGTTTCCCCATTGGTAATAGTTCCCAAGAAAAATGGGAAATGGAGAGTATGTGTAGATTATAGAGCCTTAAATAAAACCACTAAAAAATATCACTTTTTGTTACCATTCATTGATCAGGTGTTAGATAGTTTGTTAGGAAAGAAATTCTTCTCTTTCTTAGATGGTTTCAGTGGGTATAACCAGATCAAAATTGCACCCCAAGACCAAGATAAGACCACTTTTACTAGCCCCTGGGGAACTTTTGCTTATAGAGTCCTCCCATTTGGACTATGTAATGCATGAGAAACCTTTCAAAGAGTAGTTATAGGAATCTTTTTGATATGATTAATGACTCTATGGAAATTTTTATGAATGATTTTACCCCTTATGGTGTCTCTTTTGAGGAAGCACTACAAAACCTTGATAAAGTACTTAAACGATGTATACAAGCCCACCTCTCCTTAAACACAGAAAAATGTCATATGATGATGAGTGAAGGAGTAGTACTTGGACATTTTATTTAATCTCAAGGAATTCAGGTGGATCCATCCAAGATACAAGTCATTAAAGACCTTCCTATCCCCAAAACCCAAATAGATGTGAGAAGTTTCTTAGGACATGCTGGATACTATAGAAGATTTATCAATTTTTTTTCCAAAATAGATTCTCCTTTGTTTGTGTTACTTATGAAAAATGTTGAATTCAAGTGGACTCATCTTTTCCATGAAGCATTTGATACACTCAAACATCAGTTACCTATATCTCCTATTCTAAGAGGACCTGATTGGACATTTCCCTTTCATATATCCTCTGATGCTTTAGATACTGCAATAGGACCTGCTTGAGACAAGAAGAAAATCAACTCCCTTATGCTATCTACTTCATTAGCAAGAATATGAGTCCTGCCGAACTTAACTATACAACTACCGAAAATGAATTTTTAGCAGTTATCTATGCTATTAATGAATTTCAACATTACATCACTGACTATTCTACTTTCGTCCATACTGATCACTCAGCTATCAAATATTTAATGAACAAATCTGTCACAAATGCTCGAGTCACCAGATGGTTACTATTATTTATTACAAGAATTTGATATTACAATTGTAGATAGATCAAGAAAATAAAATGTAGTTGTTGATTTCCTTTCTCGGTTAACACCTGATGATAATATTCCAGTAGAGGATTCCTTTTCTGATGAATATTTATTTGTAGTATCTGTTCACTCACCATGGTATGCAAACATCGCTAACTATTTGGTTGCAGGGAAGTTACCACCACACCTATCCCACCGAGAGAAAAGAAGAATCATTCAACAAAGTGATAGGTATAGCTGGATAGGTGGGTGTCTTTTCCACACAGGACTTGATCAAGAAATCCGAAGATGCATTAGAGAAGATGAGGTTTATGATTTACTAAAAGCTTGTCATGATGGTCCTTGTGGAGGGCATTTTGCTGATAAAAGAACAACACATAAAATTCTCAGGATGGGTTACTATTGGCCCTCACTTTTTAAAGATGCAAAGAAATATGTTCGGGCCTATGATAGCTGTCAAAGAATGGATCAACCTAATCATAGAGATGAAATGCCATTAAATCCCCAGGTAGTACTCTAACCATTTTAAAGATGGGCCTTAGACTTTGTAAGACCCATTAACCTTCCATCCAATCAAAAAGTTTATATAGTGGTCTGCACAGATTATATGACCAAATGGGTGGAGGCTAAAACACTCTATAGAGATACTGAAGAAGCAGTTCTAGATTTCTTATTTGAAGATATTTTTATCAGATTGGAAGTGCCTAGAGAATTAGTCATAGATGGAGGACCTCCTTTCACTTCTCATGGTTTTAAATCCATCCTTCAAAAATATCATATTCATCATAGAATGACTACACCATACCACCCTCAAGCCAATGGATAGGTGGAAAGCACAAATAAAGTAATAGAAACCCTTCTCACAAAAAAAGTGAAGGAAAATAGAAAGGATTGGTCTCAAAGGCTCCCTGAAGCATTATGGGCTTACATAACTACCTGGAGAAATACTACATGATTATCCTCCTATGAATTAGTTTATGGAAAAAGTGTTGTCTTTCCTATAGAATTTGAAATCAAAACCTTAAGGACTGCTTTAGATGTTAACCTTAATTTCACTGATGCACAAACAACCAGGTTGCAACATCTTAATGAATTGGATGAAAAAAGACTAGATGCCATTCACTAGACAATTATGATTCAACAACAAAGAACAAAATGGCATGATAAAACCATCAAGCATAAGCAATTCCAAAAAGGTAATTGGGCTTTACTGTATAATTCTCGGTTTAAAGAATTTCAAGGGAAACTACGTACAAGATGGCTAGGACCTTATGAAGTGGATACTATTTTCCCCAATGGAACAGTAAGTATCCTAACAATTGATGACTCTAAAACACCGTTATTAGTGAATGGTCATCGGCTCCGTCTGTACCAGCGCCCCATTTCCAAAGAAGATTTTAAGGCCACATGCATGGAAAATTCACATTATTTCTTTTTAGAGGAGCCTCTTGCCTCTCATTGCATTTAATTTTTTTGAATTTTATTTCTTTAGTATTAGATTAAATTTCTTTTACTAATAATTCCTGTCAAGGAATGACATGTTACAATTGATTCTTTTGTAAATTCTCGATCCAGAAAAGGCCTACCAAAAAAAGGACAATCTTACTACAAGTAGATCCAAGCTTCATTTTGTGAAGCATTGCTCCATCTTTCTTCAATCCATTCATCTTCATTATCCATTCAACACCCCCATCATTCATCCCCTTTCATTTTCCTTCCTTTCCATTTTCCCCATTACTGAAACACCACTCTTCAGCAACATTTTCCCCTTTTTCCCCATTGTTGAAACACCACTCTTCAACAACATTTTTCCTCTTTTTCCCCAATGCTGAAACACCACTCTTAAGCAACATTTTCCCCATTTTTTCCATTGTTGAAACACCACTCTTCAACAACATTTTTCCTCATTTTCCCATTGCTGAAACACCACTCTTCAGCAACATTTTCCCCATTTTCCCATTAAACACCACTCTTCAACAACATTTTCCCCATTTTCCCCCATTGTTGAAACACCACTCTTTAGCAACATTTTTCCTCATTCTCCCATTACTAAAACACCACTCTTCAACAACATTTTTCCTCAATTTCCCCATTGCTAAAACACCACTCTTCAACAACATTTTTCCCATTTTCTCATTAAACACCACTCTTCAACAACATTTTCCTCTTTTTCCCCATTGCTGAAACACCACTCTTCAACAACATTTTCCCCATTTTTCCCATTGCTGAAACACCAATCTTCAACAACATTTTCCCCATTTTTCCCCATTGCTGAAACACCACTCTTCAACAACATTTTTCCTCATTTTCCCATTGCTGAAACACCACTCTTCAACAACATTTTTCCTCAATTTCCCCATTGCTGAAACACCACTCTTCAGCAACATTTTTCTCATTTTCCCACTGCTAAAACACCACTCTTCAACAACATTTTCCCCATCTTCCCTGCTGCTAAAACACCATTTCTTCAACATTATTTTCCATTGTTAAAACATCACTCTTCAACAAACATTTTTCCATTATTTTCCTATTGCTGAAACACCACTTTTTCATGTCAATAAAAACATCTTTTTCAGTTCTTTCGCTCTCACTTCTCCTATTTTCATACAGTTTGTACTTTCACTACTTTCTCCCATGATTAAACAAACCCTTGATACAATTTCTTTCATAAATCCAAAGTCTCTCCCATGGTTACTGCAAATCTATTATGGACAGGCACTATATTTTTCGAAGTACGAATCAAAGGTAAAGATGAGGTATGTAAATTTTATATGTAAATACAATTGAACTATGGCTAATGAAAAGAACCCGATTCATTATTATCATTCACTTAAAGTCACTATTTTAGCCATAGTTGGGGGG
>ML783578.1:198534-224873 GCA_009831015.1 Picea engelmannii | reverse complement strand
TATTTTAGGGTTAACCCACTTCTAATTTCTCCATTAAATTTATTATTGAATTAATTTATTTTGTATTCAATTTGAATTATAGTACACTCATCACTTCATTTTTTTATTTACCGTTTAAAATATCTTAAACCACTTTGATTACTTTGACCTTTTGGGTCTTCTAGATGGCATATGAGGGTCCTCCAACTTCGTAAGGCCATAACTGTCAAATCGTGAAGAGTTATGTGATGTTCCACATACCACTAGAAATGGAATGACATGCAATATCCATATAGAATAGTATTACCTGAAAATATATCAAAACTCATACCGTTATCCATCAAACAAACTTGGGTCCATTACCCAAACCTGGGTTCTCTAACTTCTCATGGCCATAACTCTCTAACCGTGAGGAGTTATGTGACGTTCCACATACCACCGGAAATGGAATGAAACACACTATCCATCTAGGATAGTTTCACTGACAAATTCACTGACGTTCATATCATTATTCCACAAATAAACATGGTTTCTCTAACCATACTTCTAGGATAACTCAATCCGCAAAGCGTCTTCCTATGAGAGATTTCACCATAAGGGGACCACTTTGGAGTTCATCCATTTCTAATTATTATAAACCATGACAAGACAATAATGATTCATCTTTACATCAAACAATCTTGAGTCCATTACCCAACCTTTCTGCTACGAGGCTTTCTTCAAGGGTTGACATCAATGACAACCAACCTTAATCAACAATCTCCCCCTTTGACATTGATGGAAACACTCTGATGCAATATTGAAATCATATCACTCATGCTCCCCCTGAAACCATGCCTCTATCCTCTGTATCTGATAAATCTTCTCCCCCTGGAACCATGCCTCTATGCTCTGCCTCTGTCCTCTGCATATGATAAATCTCCCCCCCTGGAACCATGCCTCTGTCCTATTCCTCTGTCCTATGCATCTGATAAATCTCTCCCCCTTTGTCATCAATGGAAAATGTATATTTCCATCCGAGGTTGATCCCCTTGATTGAACTGTCCTCTTATGGTGCTTCCTCTTGTAAATATGAGACATATAAGATAAGCATTCAAAAAGCATTCATTTTGGAGTAGAAATAACTCCAAGTCTCTAGAAAATATATTCAAAGGATTCCCGTGGAAGTGGTTTTGTGAAGATGGACAACCACTTATTATTTTGTGCCCACATACTCAACTCTAATGTTCATTTCTGCAACCTGCTACCGTAGAAAGTGATACTTTATTGAAATGTTCTTCGTCTTGGATTGCATCATCGGGTTTTTCAAGATATTGATGGTGCTTGTATTATCACAATAGTTTGGAATGGGCTCATCATACTCTACCTGCATATTTGTTAGAGTTTGTTTCATCCAAAGAAGTTGTGTACAACATGATGCTGCTGCAATAAACTCTGTCTCGGCTGTAGATAACAATATTGATGATTATTTCTTGTTAGCCATGATATTAAACACTCACCCAAGTAGAACGTTGCTCCACTGGTACTTCGTCGGTCATCAATACAACTTGACCAATCTGCATCTATGTAGGAAATAAGTGATAGATCCTTTCTTTTTGGATACCATAATCCAAACTTTTTTGTTCCTTTGAGATATCTGAAAATCCTCTTCACTGCTAACACATGTTACTCCTTTGGTGTTGCTTGAAATCGTGCCACCTGTCCAACTGCCTGCATTATGTCTGGTATGGATGCTATCACGTATAGTAGGCTGCCAATCATTGAACTGTATTTCCTTTGATATGTAGAATTTGAATCATCATCTTTGCTCAATTTGCAACTGGTTTGCATGGGAGTGATAACTGGTTTGAAATCTTCCAATCCGAACCTCTTTAGCATTTCTATGATATACTTGGTTTGAGAAATAAAGATTTCTTGGTTTCTTTGACATATCCGAAGTCCCAAAAAGAAGGATAGTTCTCCAAGTAACGACATTTCAAATTCATTCTACATATCTTTTGCAAATATTTCACTTAACTTGTCATCATCACTACCAAAAATAATATCATCAACATAAACTTCAATTAATAAAATATTACCTTCACTTACCTTGATGTAGAGATTGTTGTCTGCACTTCCTTTTCTAAAACCTACCTGTTGTAGATAATTATCCAGTCTAGAGTACCATGCTTTAGGAGCCTGTTTTAGACCAATAAAGGCCTTCTTTAATTTACACACATAATTTGCGTTCTTTGACAACTGAAATCCTTCTAGTTGTTCAATGTAGACTTCTTCTTCAAGTTCCCTATTCATAAAAAATGATTTTACATCCATCTGATATACTTTAACATTTTGGAGCATGCATAGGCTAAAAGAAATCGGATTGCTTCCATTCTGGAAAATGGGGCAAATGTCTCTTCAAAGTCAATTCCTTCAATATGTGCATATCCTTTACATACCAATCTAGTTTTGTTCCTTGTAACTGGTCCATCTTCATTTAATTTATTCCTAAAAACTCATTTTGTCTCGATCACATTCTTATTCTTTGGTCTTGAAATTAGTTCCCAAGTGTCATTTTTCTCTATTTGATCCAATTCTTCATTCATGGCCTTATTCCAAAATTCATCCTTGTTGGCTTCTTCAAAACAATTTGGTTCAATTGTAGATAAGAGTGCTAGGTGTCTTTGTTCTGGTAAACGGATTTTTCTTCTAGTCTCAACTCCTGCATCTTTGTTTCCAATAATCTGATCTGAAGGATGATTCTTATGTACTCGTTTTCTAGGTGTCTTTGGAGATACTTGCTAAACTTACTCTTCTATTTCTGTCAGATTCTCTTCATCTTCCTCTTCTACTTCATCTTCTGCTTCTTCTTCTTTGAAAAGTTGTTCCATTGATTTATTTTCTTCTTCCTTTGATTCTGTTCTGCCTGTTTCATCAATTGTTATGTTAATTCTTTCCACAACTTTTTTCAATCTTAGATTGTAACACTTGTATGCTTTCCTTGTATTTGAATAAATAACAAGTACTCCTTTGTCCACATGAGAGTCAAACTTTCCCATTCTGTTATCTTCTCTTTTTGATGTAGCATTTTCTTCCATAAACTCTGAAGTGCTTCACATTTGCTAGTCTTCATTTCCATAGCTCGTAGGGATTTTTATCAGTGTTGTTTCTGAGAATTACTCTGTTTTGAATGTGAAATGTTATATGCACTGCCTCTGTCCAAAATATATCTATCAATTTGGAATCCATTAGCATTTTTAGAGACATTTCCTCTATTGTCATGTTCTTTCTTTCAACAACTCCATTTTGTTGAGGTGTCCTAGCAACAGAGAATTGTATTTTTATTCCATGACTACTGCAGTAATCCATAAAATCCCTTGAATTGAAATTTCCTCCATTATTAGATCTAAATCATTTGATTCTTGAATCCATCTCATTTTCAACCATTTCCTTGTAGATCTTGAAGTTTTCAAAAGCTTTTGACTTGTTCTTGAGAAATCAAACTGCAGTCATTCTTGTATAATCATCAACTAATAACATAGAGTATCTCTCACCATTTAAGCCCTTTGTTGTAGTTGGTCCAACTAGATCAGTATGCACAATTTACAGTGGTCTTGTTTTTTAATATTCCTTTGATTTGAACTTGGTTTTTGCTTGCTTTCCTTGTTGACAATGCTTGCATAAAGTGTTGGTTGGTTTTGTGATTTGGGGCATTTCTCTGACTACTTCTCTTTTGCTGAATTTGACAAGGTTATAAAAATGCATGTGACCCATTCTTCTGTGCCATAGTCAACTTTCATCTTCCTTTCCTAGAAAACACTTTTCATTTCCAATTTCACTTAACACATATATGTTGTTTGAAGTTCTTGCAGTTGTATCGACCAATTTCCTTGAACCTTCTCTTCTTATCTCACACTTTTGTGAATTGAAAGTAACTTTATGACCTTGGTCACACATTTGACTTACACTTAGAAGATTATGTTTCATAGCTTCTACCAGTAGAACATTTTGTGTCTTTTTATTCTTGTTCCCAATTTGGATTATGCCTTCTCCAATGATTTTGGCTGAATTATCATTTCCGAATGGGACTGATCCATTTCTTTTCTTTTGCAACATAAGGAATATGTCTCTATCACCTGTCATGTGTTTTGAACACCCATTGTCAACATACCAACCGTGTTTCTTCTGCTTAGCTTGTAGAGCGACTGTGAATTCTTCATTTCTATATTGATCTTGCTTTCTTATCCATGTTGTTTTCTTAGGTTCTTCTCTGTGACTATTGTTATTCTGTTGAGGTTCTTTAGGAGGGACTGCCATTCTGCAATTTTTGGCCACGTGTCTAAATTTTTTACATTTGTAACATTCCACTTCAGTTCTCAAAGATTCAAACCTATTGTAACTTCTTCTTTGTGTTTCACTGAGTCTTCTTGAGTAACCTCTTTGTGTATGAATCTCAAATTTATTATTGTTCCTATTGTTAGCTCTGAAATTCACAGCTTTATGTCCAAAATTATTACATGGATAACATAAACCAAAAATTATATTTTGATACATGAGAGTTGAATATATTCTGAAAGAAGGTGATCTTATGAATCCTTCTTCTTCTTGAGGCCTATATTTCTTTTGTTGATTCTGAAATTTGAATCTTCTCGGTGGAGGAGTGTCCCTGTAATCTTCCTTGTACATCTTCCTATCCCCTTTAATTGTTTATGCATAGATTTTTGGATTTGTTTCTTGCTCTGTTGTTTTGGAGCTTGATCCCTTTCCTGTCTGATTTTATCCAAGTCCAAACTTGTCAAGATGAGATTTTTGACTGCTGATAATGTAATCCAAAACTTTTGAGCTATTCTGCATATTTTTCTTTTGAATATCCTTTTTGAGTGTGACAATCTTTGCTTCCAAGTTTCCAATGATCTTGTCCTTTTCTTCTAGTTGTTCTTTGAGTGATTCTTCAATTCTTTTATCTTCTTATATTTGAACCTTCAATCTTGTGATCATTTGTTCTAGTTTTCAAGTGTCATTTTTCTTGTCTAGTTCTGCTTGTAGTTTCTTGTTTTTCTTCTTTTCTCTTCTGATAACTTCTATGGCACACATTAATTCTTCTAGAAGTCAACTTCCGCCTCTTCAATTTCGTCTTCAACTTCTTCATATCCTTCTTCGGCTTCTTCATATTGTTCTTCGGAGTCTTCTTTGTCAGAATCTTTTACTACCATGAATAGAACTCTTCCTGTCTTAATGTCACTGATTTCATCTTCATCTAATGATGAGATGTCTTCTTTGATGCATAATCTTTTCTTGAAATCTTTCTTTGTAGTTCTTTTGCTTTTATATGTGTGTTTGCCTTTTGAGTAACCTTCATTATTTCTCTTTTTCTTATGAGGACATTTGTTAGCAAAATGATCAATACCATCACAATTAAAACAAATTAAAGGAAGCTTACCTCTATACCTACCATTAGTTCCTTTGTTTAATCTTTTGACGAAGTTGGCCACTTCTTCATCATCTTTCGAGATGTTGTTGCTGCTGCTATATTCTTCTTGTTCCTTTTTTTTTTGCTTTGATCTTTTGGATGCTTTGAAGGATGCTTATTTTACATCTGGATTTCAGTTCTCATTTCATATGTTGTGAAGATTCCATGTTGTTCGTCCATGCTTATTGAGTTTAGATCCGATCTTTCTTCTAGTGATGATATCTTAGGGTTGAATCTCATAGGAAGAGATCTTAGTACCTTTTGAACAATTATAGATTCTTATATTTCTTCTCCCAATCCTATGATTGCATTAATTATTTTTTCAACTCTTAAGAAGTAAGTTGCAATATTCTCATCTTCCTTCGTTTTTAGTTGTTCGAAATGACCTCTGTAAGTTTGAAGTTTTGTTGCTTTGACTTTTGTATCTCCTTCATAAATATTTTGAATCTTGTCCCAAATATCTTTGGTGGATTTACAATGTGAAACTTTGGTGAATACTGTTTCACTAAGACCATTCAAAAGTGCATTTGTAGCTTTGGAATTATTCTGACTAAGTTTCATTGTTGTGTCATTTGTTGGTGGAATTGCTGGTACTATGTATCCATCTACAATTGATTGCCAAATTTCAAACTCATGTGCTTGTATATATGTCTTCATCCTTATGTTCCAAAAAACATACGTATGTCCATCAAAGTGTGGTATTCCATTTTTATATGAGTTGGTACTCTCCATGATCTACCTTTCAATGGTTAAACTGATTTATGAAGGAACCTTCTCTAATACCAATTGTTGGATTACTGAGAGGGGGCGTGAATCAGTAATATCGTAATTATAATCTTTCTCCAAATAATCCAAGTGTTATATCAATGCATAATTATTATCCAATAATGAACAATAAGAAATGAACAGTCACACACATACATAATACGCAAGTGTTTTACGTGGAAACCCAAATAGGGATAAAATCACGAAATGCTTTATCTTATATGTCTTGAAGAATTACATTCATTGGAATCACCAACTTCCTTTGTTTTCTAGCTGCAATTGGAAGGAGGATTCAACCCTCTAGTTTCTCAGGATACAAACTGAGGGAAGCTCCAACTCCCCAATTCGCTAGCTACAACCAGAAGGAGGCTACAACCCCCTATGTTCTCCGACTACAAGCAAAAGGTGGCTACAACCACTTTTCCTTGCTCTATCCAACCACCCTGACGTATAAGTAGAATGATGGAACCACTGTCACACTATCATTGTGAGATATACTGTTGTAAACATGTACCAATCAACCTATACCAAAAAACCTGTACCAATAACCTGAACCATGCATCAACCTGTACCTCAACCTGTAATCAACATGTACCATAAAAAATTGCATCAACCATGCACCAACCTATACCAACCAACCTATAATCAACCTGTACCATAAACAAGTGCATCAACCATGCACCAACCTGTGCCTCAACCAAAAGCCCTCATCAATTTCATCATCCAAATCTGATTTGTAACTTTGTAATATACCTAGTGTATATGATCACATACCTGCAAACCTTCCTTAACTTTAACAATAAGAGACTATCATTTTCATCAAACGTTTCTTTAGTCTCACAAGACTAGTTTTGGATTAGTCAACAACCCTAACTTGAAATAATCATAAATTTGTACCTGTAATGAATAAAGATCTGAAACTGATATACAATGTTCTTCAGTTTGTTTTCTACAATTCCTCCAGGTTTCACTACTTGGAACCTCTCATAAAAGGAGTTATGGAAAAAATGACACACCTTGCTGAATTCTGGCTTATTCTAGAGAGCGACCTTGTAGAGCGTGCCCCATACAAAATATTTGTGGAATTTATCTGAATATGTTACACAACATACTAAAGACTATATTCTAACTAAAACATTTGGTCTTACTAAATTTCGATCTATTATTAATAATTTATAACGTTTTTACCTGAAACACATGTGTTTGACTAGTTTCAGGACTAGCCACAAACCCTATTTTCCATGGAGTGTAACTCCAAAAATACAACGACCCACAAGATGAATTTTTTACCAAATATACTTGAATATGTTTTCTCAATGGCATAGAAATTTCACGGTCTGAATCATTCTATAAAAAATGTTATTGCGAAAATGTTGAGATGGCCTGAAAAAAAAAAACATACCTTAGAAAGCATCATCAAAAGAATTTATCCTTCCTTGAATTCCAGCCTTCTTTTCTTCACTTTCCTCAAAAATTCAGCTTAGATATCCTTTTTTTACCTTAGAAACCTACAGGTATTCAATATTTTCATGTGTCTTAAATGAGAGAGCCTTGCCTCTTATTTACTCTCCAAGTAACTTCGTTAAAAAAATCTTCTAGGTCACTTTGCCCACTTTTCTTATTTTAGGGTTAACCCACTTCTAATTTCTCCATTAAATTTATTATTGAATTAATTTACTTTGTATTCAATTTGAATTATAGTACACTCATCACTTCACTTTATTATTTACGTTTTAAAATCTCTTAAACCACTTTGACTACTTTGACCTTTTGGGGCTTCTAGATGACATATGAGGGTCCTCCAACTTTGTAAGGCCATAACTGTCAAACCGTGAGGATTTATGTGACATTACACATACCACCAGAAATGTAATGGCATGTACTATCCATATAGAATAGTATTACCTGAAAATATATCAAAACACATACCGTTATCCATCAAACAAACTTGGGTCCATTACCCAAACCTGGGTTCTCCAACTTCTCATGGCCATAACTCTCTAACCGTGAGGAGTTATGTGACGTTCCACATACCACTGGAAATGGTATGACAAACACTATCCATATAGAATAGTTTCACTAAAAAATTCACTAGCGTTAATCTCATTATTCCACAAATAAGCATGGGTTCTCTAACCATACTTCTAGGATAACTCAATCTGCAAAGCATCTTCTCGTGAGGGCTTTCACCATAAGGGGACCACTTTGGAGTTCATACATTTATACTTATTATCAGCCACGACAAGACAATAACGAGTCATCTTTACATCAAACAATCTTGGGTCCATTACCCAACCTTTGTGCTATGAGGCTTTCTTCAAGGGTTGACATCAATGACAACCAACCTTAATCAACATGAATCTCTTTGCCTGCAAGATGTATATGACGAAACATGGAACACAGTTTTCTCAATATCGCAAATATGGGACCTGGTGGTCAGATAATTGCCTAAGTTTTTCCCAAGAGGAAGGTTTTATATTTATTCCAATAGTACTCATATTACTAGATATGCATGGATATTATCAAATAGAAGAAGCTGCAATATATGCAAGACATTGAACATGAACATTGTGTCAACACTTTAGTTGCCTTGTTGTAGGTCATTAATTCATTCTATTTACAGGACCCGAAGAATGAAAGCAGGACGAGTCCTCCAATTTCTTTATTTAAGTATAGGGCTGTCGTCACATAAGTATGGCCTATGACAAATTATTCTTCAATGTAAAATGCAAGCAACGAACATAGTAGCCTTTATTTAAATTGAAGCACTGGGCAGCAAAAAGAAAGGCTTGTTGTCCATGTTTAATGACACACAGGGAAAAAAGGCACAAAATAAAATGAAAAGCAATACCAAATATTGGAAAACACTATCAAAAAATAAACCACAATTATTCTATATTAAAATAATATGGGTTACAAAATACATGTAATATTATTTTCCACAATGATTGCAATTGGGCCTGCTGCCAACCCCAAAAAAAAATGTACATTGATGAATCTTGTTCACAGTTTCTTGACGATCAAATCATTTATTTGTAAAAGATGAGTTGAATATCAATTGTGGGTATTGGACTTAATTGGTTTTGCGAACTAGATCTATCCCTGTTTTTTGAATAGCTTGTCTCTTCCAGATATGACCTGCTTACAATCGTTGGTTATTCAACATTCCATTCTTTGCCAAGTATTAATTTTCCTTTGTTGTAAAAACTTGGGGTTTAAGGTGCTTTCCTTGCAATGTTCCTGATCATTGACATTTGAGACAACTTAGAAATGTGATTCAGGCCAAATTCAAAGTCGAGGGAGTTGTTTTATGTGACATTAGCTACGGGACGGGAAAAAAATTCAAGTATGTTGTCACTGCTATTCTCCCTGTATTCGATCATCTGTTTGGTTGAAAAGCCTGCCTGAAGATTTGTATGTTGAACTTCTTTGTTTTATTACAGTAAATTGGAAGGAACGTCCAAGCCAGCTGCAAAATGTTATTCTGTTGAGTCACATGACTTATTTGGGAAGCATAGGTCTAGCAAGTGTATCAAATACTGCAGATCGCATAAAAATATATCTTTCGTCATAGCGATGGAAGATATGGCGGTCCACAAAAAGGTCTGGAATGTTCGAAGGTGACACCAAGTCTATGGAAACTACAACTATATCCAGAGGAAACTGAACAAACTTTTTCAAAGAACATGGTTGTCTCTCAAGCCATCTACTAGACCCAGAAGTAGCTCAACAAACTTTGAAATAGAAACTTTTGTAGTGATAATATGTCGTTTTATCCACCCATACAATTTATGTTACCTACCTCTGGTTACATTCACAAATGAAGCCATATTTCACATCATTTACGAACATCAAAGACCATTTTTGCAACCCACGGTAAGTGTGACACCCCCGAGGAAGATAAATTCTTCTGGGATCTTCATAAATTGATACACTTGCCAAATTTGTGTTGTTAGAAGAAACTATATACTTCAACGAAGAAGTATTTTTCACGTGACCTGAAAATCCATTACAAATCCCAACAAAAAAACAAAGAAGTTCAACAGACAAATTTCAAGGCAATATTTTCAACCAACTAAAGCATCGAATATAGGGAGAACACCTACCAGAAGATACTTGTTCTTAACGTCACAAAAAACCAGTCTCTCTTCTTTCATTTGGGCCTCAATCGCATCTCTAATTTATCTTACATGTCCATGACCAAGAACATTAGAGCGAAGGCACCATAAAGCGCAACTCTTTGATAATAGAGAGAAATGACAATAAGTATTTGAAAGCAACATTGGACGATCTTCCATAGATTTTGTTTTAATTCATTTTAATGACAGATGTTCTCGATATTTTCGCTTATTAATGCCAATCTTTTCGAATATGTACCCTGAATAGTGACTAATAACATGTATCAACATTCCCATATTCGAGTAGATTCTCAAATCTAACATCTAATATATGCACAATATTAAAGAGGGACATGACATCAAGGCCTCTGTTGGTGACATGTTCATGGACTATGTTGAAGCCTTTATGAAAACTAAAAGAGGAACTTTTTTTTTTTGCAAATTCAAAATGCAGGCAAAAGAAATTACCAGATCCCATAATATTCGTCTGTCTATTCATTTTAATGGGAGATGTGCTCGAGATTTCCACTTATTAAAGACAATCTTTGGGAACCTGTCTGGTCGGTTATGACTTCTCAAAGCATAATTAATGTCTATTGGAAATGGCAGAAGGTAGCTGGGATGGAGGGGAGCGACAAATGCTTTTAAATTTTATGAACCCGGAAAGACGTCAACCTGCCAAACTTTGAAAACTGGACTAAGTATGGAAAGGTATGTACGATAGACAAACTTATCGCAGGCAGAGGCAGGGTTGCGAGTTCGAGGAGTGTGGGTTCGAATTGTAGAGCATGAAAGTTCTGGGTGCAAGATGTATACATCGAAAACGAGCTTCCATAGTTCGATAGAACCTATCCACAAAGTTGTTTCCACAAAACTGGCTAAATATGCAACCAAATGGTGGTCGGTCGGAACGACCACAGAAACGCGAGAAACTATAGAACCAGAAACACAGTTTACAAGGGGGCAAAAAAGGGAAAGAACAATTGTATCACTCTCACAAAAAAACTTACTCTCATAACTATGAAACCATAGTAAAACATAAACCATGGAAAAAACATCGCTAGGAATGAAATATAATTTGAGGTTGACAAATTCTGGTTCAATGCGTAAGAGCTGCAATTTACATAGACTGCAATTTTTTTCTATGTTATTTTATCTTAATAGTATTGTATGGAGAGTCCACTGCAAAAGAATGTAAGAACAGATCCAACTGCAGATGCAACATCCCAACATTGCAAACCCTAGGCAAATAAGAACAAGCAACAAATAACAACCCAGTTAAGAAGCACCAAAAGGCCCAACTCCAGCCATAGGACCCGAACCCTGCAAACTCGAATCAAACAACAATAAGCAACACACAACGAACAAAGAAGCAAGTAACAACCAGTCCACTAGGAATGACACAGTTCCAATCGTGGTTGCACAACCCCAAATGTGCAAACTACAACAACACGAACAGACAAACAATAACAACAACAACAACCAAATAATAAATCAGTGGAGATGCAAAAAACAAGCATGAACCACTGAACCAACAATCTCACTGAAGCATATAAATAAAAAAACAGAAGAAAATGTATTGTAACAAGCCTACTAAGTAAACACTCAACGTTGCTAAGCCTATTAGGTAAAAAGTTTGTCAGAAATGCTCTGTAAACATTTAAGAAAAGAATGCAATGTGGCAGCTCCCTGACGTATCTCACCCAAAATTATTATAATTTATGTAACAATAGTTCCAACAGTGGAGAATGTATTTGAAGGCCAAAGGATATGCCAGCATATCAAACATTGCCATAAATTTAGCTCGCAAAAAATGCTAAACCAAACATTCAAACTAATGCTAACATTAATACACCTTCAACCAATGCATAAGAAAATATATGATTCAAAAAGACCATTTACGATCAAATACTTTTGATATAGCAACATATATAACATTGGGAATAGCGGAGTCGGCAATAAGACCTCCAATCCATTGTCCAATCAGATCATGACAAATATAATACTTTTTATTATACAAAAATACATCTTTTCAGTTCCCTGATTCCAACAATAGATTATATGGAAATATTTGTGGTCAAAGGACAAACTAATACGAAGTCATTGAATTATCGATCGCTATAGTCCCTCTATGCTTACGACAAGGACTAATAATGACATCTAAATGCAAATATAAATAAGATGTTAAAGAGGCTTTAATGTGTTAGTCCTATAACATAGGAGGGGAATAATGTTCTCACTTTAATATTAACATACTTCTCATAAATAGTTTTAGATAAAGTAGTATAAGTACTTGTAAAATGACATTATTAAAATGTTATTTTTTTCTAAATTTACTCAACTTTCATCTTAATAAACATTATTTAAATAAAGGAGAAGATAATAAAACACACATTTCATATTATGTATTATTTGTATACATTAAATTCAAATTACATACATTAAAAATGATTTATTTGATTTATTATATACATTAAATTCAAATTACATATATTAAAAATGATTTATTTGATTTATTGTAATGTTTTAGAAATTAGTTAATGAATATTTAATAAATTTAATAAAAATTATGAAAAAATATTAATATCTCATTATTATTATTATTATTGTAAATAAAAGAGCACTAAAATTATATTCACATAATTATGTGTCAATACAAAAACATGATTCTACCACCTGCCCCGTCGCAATAGGAAAACGAGGACAGTTGGCCATCAAATGTATTTGAGACTGTAACTGAAAACGGTTTTGACAAAAAAGATAAGAATGTTCTATTGTGCAATGGCCATGGCCGACTGTCTTACAAAGCATGATACAGAATTTTAATTCTCTACAGAAATGACTAAAGAAAAAAGAAGCCATAAAACTTGGGAGCTAGCTTGGACTCAGTTGTCCTTGGGCGTTGTAGGTTGGGACGATTAATTGTCCACATGTTGGACATATTTTACTAGATGGAGCCATCATCATTGCATCATTCAAGAGGTCCAAGCATTGTCCCAAGAAGTTCTGGATATGGGTCCGTTCATCCATTTTTTTCCGCATCTCAAAGATGAGTTGAGTGTGCTCCTCTACAAATCGAATTGGGGTTGGTGTAGGTGATTCCTCTGTCACATATGTATCCATTTCTTCTGCTATGTCCATTGCTTCAGTTGCATCCCCTATGTCTGCTATGTTCACTACGTCTCGTTATGTGTCCATCATTGATATTGCTTTCAAGGGAGTGGCCACTTGCCAGCTGGGGGGAATTTCTTCCTCCACCATGCAAGAACCAATGCCATAGAAATGGTCTGGAGGGTGGGCTCTATGAGGGTCAATTACATGGCTGCAACTGAGTGGAAGGGAAGAAAGCTCGAGAGGGGGAATTTCTTCCATGAGAGGGCCATTGCCAAGGTCAATTATGGGAATTGGGGTGGGGGGATGGTTTTTTCTGAGACGATTGGTGATGATGAGGGAAAGTTGTGTGGGGGGAAGACAATTGCATCTAGTATAGGCATTGTAATATAGTGGGCCTCGCCTAGATTTGCCTCACTCCCTAGGCATGTTACTAGCTTGGAAGAACAGAGCCAAAGAAGGAGAGGGTGGGCGCAAAGAAGAAAGGTTGTGGAGGATCCAGAGAAGACCAAGGAGAAGACAAACTAAATGTCAGGGAGGAATGAGAGAATGGTCCATCATCTCAGATTCCATAAAGCCTTGTGAATTGATGTGAACGAGAGCCATAAGGGTTGAGGTGAATGCAAGCCTAGTGTAGGTACACCCATCCTGGTTCGCACATGGCTCACTTAAATTTCCTCGAGGTGCCCAATGCACCTCCATTGAATTGCAGTGAATGTGAGTCATTCTAGCTGGGGGACGAGAGGCTAGCGATAGGGATTAATAGCTCTCTGTGTTGCCTGATGCCACCTGGCTCCCACCTCCATGCCGCTTGTCACCCCATCCGGGAGTTATTATTATTATTATTATTATATATAATAAAAATTTAAATAAAAATAAAAATGTCTTTTTAAAATTATTTGTTTAATCCTCTTAAATGAAAAATACATTATCCACAACTTAATCATATTTAATGTAGTATCTTCTTCTTTGTAATCCTTACTACATGTAAGTTCCAAAATGAAGATGAGTTTTTTGGAAATTTTGATGAATGCAATAATTACACCACAAGAAGAAAATGAAGAAGAGAACTCCTAGCTCAAATAGAAAAATATTATTTTGTTCAACACAAAAGCACACACGTGGATCAAGGTACACTAACTTGAATAGCATGACTAATGCCAACTTCGTTCAACACATCAATATAGGGGATCCTTCACTACATTTTATTTTTTATTATGGAAGACTCATATTTCTCTCACAAATAGTTTCATGCGTAAAATCTGAACAAGGAAGAAAAACATTTCCTTATATAAAAAAAAAGTGTGTTATAAAAAGACTAGTCCTTGTCCACCCTTGGCACATAGGTGGGGATATCAATTTTTAATTTAGTTATTCTAATATATACAAAGGAAATATGGTCTCACCCATAGTTTATATGATGAGTGATTCATATAAAGTTACTAATATAAAAAGGTTGTTTGGAAACCATTAAGATTGTATCAACTTGTGTGTGTCATCCTTGTGCAGGGGTCATGCTAATTTTGAAGTAGGTTTGAGAGTTAGGGATACCTGCAAAACTACCTACAATTGTGAATGGGGTGCAGACAGTGCTTGGGTTTAACATTGGCGGTCGTAGGTGCATTTCGCTTATACTGGAAGAGGTATAGCATGGCTGGGAGTTTTGTTTTAGGCGACAGCTCTGTTAATTTAGTTTAGGCAGCTGCTACTTAGCGTTTTAGGTGATAGTTTAGTTGGGATCTTAATCTCCTTACAGGTCCTTTCACTCAATGATATGACAGGTGTTTTCATCGAGAGTTGAGGTCTTAATTTCTCTTATTTATTATCGTGTGTTGTGTCTGTCTGACGTTTGTAAAGGGGGGCAGGTTAGTTAGGTGGTAGAGTTCTAGTAGGCTTGAGAAGCTTCTGGATGGAAGTTGAGGTCAACGCACTTATGGGTGCGGCTGACGAGGCTCTCTCGAATAGAGTCGATTTATTTGTCTCGACTGACGAGCTAAGTGAAGGTACAAGATTTAATGTAACGAAGCTGGAAAACACAGAACTTTCTTCTAATCCTTCTCCAGTTGTTAGAGTCAAGTCTTCTCTTGTTTTCCCGAATTCTACAGAGACCTTTATTGGAGGTTCTACCCATAGACAGATTGTCGACACAGTGATCCCTGTGGATGGACATGATTTCTTAGGGAGGTCTTCCTGCCATAAAAACTTGGGAGGAAATGTGCATAGGGCACATGGCGGAAAAGGCTCTCAGATAAAACCATGGAAATCAAATCGGTCAAAACACAAGATGGTCATGGGTGTGGATATCGATTTAGAGGAGACCTATAACTTGGCCCTTTGTGCCTTGGTGGGCCATCTCTCCTACCACTCCTTATGCAAAAAATATTTACCATACTGGGTAAATTCGACATGGGCTCCCTTGCTGGGGTACATTCTAAAAGTCGTGTTTTTGTCAAGGGGATGGTATAGGTTGGATAAGATTTGGGTTATTGATGACAATAGTTTGATGTTAAAGTGTTGATACCCTGGTAGTGTTGGATAATCTTTGGGTTATTGATGACAGTAGTTTGATGTTAAAGTGTTGAAGGGTTTGTTTTTATCCAACAAATGATTACTTATAGTTCTGCCACCTATGGGTTCTATTACCTGGGATGCCTTTACAACTATAGAATGCTAAGGCTCTGGAAGCCATAGGTAATGAGCTTGGTTGGTTCATTAAAGTGGATGGACACTCCGTAAAGGCACCTAACAAGCGAATGGGTAAGGTTCTAGTGGAAATTGATATTCATTCTAGTTTATTGGAGACTTTAGAGATAGTCTGGAGGGGCCATTCTTTGAGACAAATATTGGACTATCTAGGAATCCCTTTTAGATGCTCTTTCTGTATAAATAATGGCCACCTGAGAAGGGACTATCAAGGTTTTATGGAGGAGGAGGAGTCAGAAGCCTCCATGCTTAGAAAGTAGACTCATGATGTGTCTACAGAGGTGGACTCACTAGCATATTTGGGTCATTTTGCGACGGCTATTTCGACGCTCTTGCGACGTTATGTCATTGACACTGCAACGAATCTGGAGTCTTTGAAATGTCATTTTATGTCACGTGGAAATTGAGACGAACTTGAACAAACGTCGCAAGAGAGAAAACATAGGCAATTGCGACAAAAAAAGAAATATCGTTGCCAATACGACAATATAGACAAACTATGTGAAACCAACATTTCGTCTCAATTGTGATGCCCATTGCGACAACAAATTTCATGGTTTATATAGAAAAACTGTCACAATAATTTAATCGGTCGTCGCACTAGCGATCATAAATTTTTGACAAATTTTCGTTGTTTACATAGTAAATCGTCGCATCAATTGAAGTTTTCGTCGCGTGTGCGACGACAAATTTTCATTGTTTATATAACAAAACCATTGCATCAATTGAAGTTATCGTCGCACGTGCGACGACAACTTTTCGTTTTTATATAGAAAAACTGTCACAACAATTGAAGTTGTCGTCACATGTGCGACAAGAGATTTTTGTTTTTATACAACAAAATCGTCGCAACAATTGAATTTGTCGTCGCACGTGTGACGACAAATTTTCGTTTTTATATAGCACAACTGTCGCAACAATTGAAGTTGTTGTCGCACGGGCGACGACAACTTTTCATTTTTATATAGCACAACTGTCGCAACAATTGAATTTGTCGTCGCACAGGTGACGACATCTTTTCGTTGTTTATACAACAAAACTGTTGCAACAATTAAGGTTTGCGTCGCAATTGCGATGACTAATATTTATTTAAAAAATAAATAAATAATTATTTTAGGCTGCAATTTTGATATTAATATTAATATTACCATTTTAATATTAAAATTACCATAATAATGTTTTAATTGACATGTTCTCCATTACTAATAATTTAACAAAAAATTAATGAAGTCGAAGCACTAGGACTACTCTGATCCGCTAAACCTAGAATCTAATGCCCTCTCTGTCAAATCCATGAAGAATCTTCTGAACATCTACTCCTTAATTTCCCCTTTGCAAAACAAGTATGGTGGCATGCCCTGCCAGGAGGGATCCCTTCTGACCAACTCTCTCCTAACATACCCACTCTGCTAAAAACCTGGGCCACCGTCTGTCCTTTCCCTCTCAAGGCCAACCCTCAAATCAAGTGTTGCTGGATGTCCCTCCCTAAATTCATCCTTTGGAAAATTTGGCTCGAAAGAAACTCTATAATCTTTAGAAATCTGACCGCTTCTCCCGACATCGTTTCTGCCAAAGCCAAAGCCCTACTAGGAGACTGCCTCTCCTACCTTTGGCCTTACACCAACTCCCTTTATCTCAACTCCCTTGATAAATATTGTATCCATAGCCTCGCTCCAGAACTCAAAGCCCCCCCTCCTCTCACTAAGGATCATGAAATATGGCGAACTACAAGAATTAGACTACTCTTGGGGGCTTGGATTCGAATCCAATAATATAGCAGAAGCTCTAAGCCTTTGGCAAGGACTTATCCAAGCCTGGAAACTAGAAATCAAAGAAATAATGGTGATAGGTGACTCCCGGATTTTAATCCAAGCTATGGTCACCAACACCTTGCCTACTCAAATGAATCTGCGCCACATTATTAAGAAAATCATGTGTCTCTCCCGCTCCTTCCAAAAAATTGACTTCTTTCATGTGTTCCATCATCTCAACGCCGAAGCCGACCAAGCTTCCAAAGCCGCCACCCACTTGAGCAGGCGTCAACTCTCCCTAAATGGAACTTTGGTTTTCGTCCCTCTCTCTTAGCGACACCCGACGAGCGCTCAATTGGGCCTCTCGGGGAAAGTGGCCTTCATTCCCTCCCGACGTCATACTCATGGTATCCCTCCTCTGCCTCCCTTATCTGTCCCTTCTCCCATGCGACGATACTTATCTGCACTGTTCGCGTCCCCTCCCCTCCCCCTCCTTGTCCTTCGCCTCACGTCCCTCCTGCACCTCCACACAAATCTCTTATTCCTCTCGCATGGCACTCGCGCGAACCCCCCCTCCTCCCATGGCTGCACACAAATGAGATACCGTTAAATTCAGGAAGGTGGCGAACTACTCCTGTTCATCTTGCCTTCCCAATTCTATCTAGTTTTTCTCCTGGCTTGAGCTCCCAGTCTTTCCCCCGGTTAGTCTCTACCCATTTTCCTCGGCCATGCCTCCCTCCTAGTCTTTGTCCACTACTCTCGCAATGGATTCCAGTTCCAACTCAGACACCCCCCGCCCCTAATTCCTCGCCCTCCCTGGAACTCGAAATTCGTAGGCTAAAATGCATGCTTAGCGCGTAACCTCCAAGAAACATGTAACCTCAAAAAAAAAACATTAAACATGTAACCTCCAAGGAAAAACATTAAAACTATAATGTCCCCAATAAACTATAATGGCCCCAATAAACATTAAAAAAAATAGTGAAATAACATTAAATTGTGTCGGGAAGAATAACTGAACTCCCTACAAATTGATGAGAAATGATGGTTGGAGGATCAAGATAGGGTTTTAGGAAAAAAAAATTAGGGTTTCGTATTCAAGAAGTAGGAAAATACATTCAATTCAAACTTCAAGTGCTCAGAGTAATATTGAATAACAGGTATAGGCATACTGGGTCCTTCTTCTCTCGCCCCCCGGGGATAGAGGATAGGGGGCGGATATATCTTTCAAAAACATGGTTCTAGGAAAGAATGGAAAGCATGATGAGGATACAAAGATGGGGTTGTAGGAAAGGATACCCCATGAAAATACATAAGTGTAGAACAAACTAGGAACTGACATGATAAAGGTAAATGGTTGCCATGCTTGCACGAAGGACAACCCCAGGTATGAAGTGACATCTCAGAGCATAGGAAATTACATTCAAAACATGAAATATCATGCTCTAATAGGTAAATTTATGGGAATATGGCCGACAGAAAAGATTTATCAGGTTGGGTTAAGTCTCAGTGGAAAGTTAAAGGACATGTAGATCTTAAGTTGGGTTCTAAAGGGTTCTTTACAACAATATTTGCTAACTCGTTAGATCAAGACCAATTCTTTGAAGAAGGCCCATATTTCTTTAACTCAACAGGCCTTCACCTCCTCTATTGGATAGAGAGATTTTCACCAAAAAAAGAGGATTTCACAGTAATGTCGGTATGGATAAGATTATATTCTCCACCCCAAGAGTTATGGGAGCTGGAAACCCGAGAAGACATAGGTAACACCATTGGGTCCTTCATCAAAATCTCTAATATAACAAAGGTATCTCGATACACTTTATATACGAGGATTTGTGTTTACATGAACATAGCAGGAGCCCTCCCGGAAGGAGTCACAGTTTCATATTAAGACAATGATTGGAGTCAAACTCTAGATTACGAACACATCCCATTCAAGTGCATAAAATGTCATGTTCATGGCCACTTGTTTAGGGAATTCCCTCTAAATGTCAATCCAGCCAATCACAAATCCCAAGAAGGAATATACTCAGAAGGGTTCACCAAGATCCAAGGGAAAAGGAAGGTAGGTCATCTCCCAGGAAAACCATCTATGGTTGAAGAAGAGAAATCGAATAATAGATATAAATCCCTCGAGGAAAGCACCAACGAAGACATAGATCTAACCCAGAACGATCAGAAGAGTTAGGAAAAACAAATAGAAATCCCAAGAGACAAAACAAGTAAACCAGATCTAGAGAAAAACATGGGAAAGCATACTGAATAAAAAATAGAAATGAAAGATCAAGAACCCCAAGTATCAGAACACAAAGAAAAAAACCATGAGGAAGGATCCCAGAAAATGGATCTGGGAAAAGGGAAAATAGAGATAGGATCCTTAGGTGGATCAAGAGATTAAGGAATTACCCTAAGATCTAAGTAAATAGTCTAACCGGGAAATGCAATATTGGTACAATAATGAAATAGGCTCAAGTATTTTGGCAGGAGATTCAAGGAGTATGAGGATAAAGACTAAGCCCCTCAAGATCCTAAAGAAAACTCCCAATGAAGAAAATAAAAGAGGTAGGAAACCCTACAGAAAAATCATAGAGGAAACAAAGGCCCATTTGGTAGACTCGGGACAAGTGTTAGGACGCCTAGAAAGTTATTTCGACTCCCAACCCAAGTGATTTAATGAAGATTATGCCATGGAATGTACATGGTCTGAATTCCCTCTCCAAACATAGAATGATGAAGAAGAGATCTACCCAAGAAAAAGTAGAAGTAGTCCTTTTTCATGAAACCAAGTATGATAAAATAACAATGACCAAATTAGCTCAGAAAATTTGGAAAAGTTGTTAGGTGGAGGTTGTTGAGTCAGATGGTGCTTTAGAAGGTCTTGAAATCTTATGGGATCCTTCAAAATGGCATCTTGAAACTGTATCCAATCTCCCTATAATTCTAACAATGAGTTTTGAAGAGATTGGCTCCCAATCTCAGGGATTTATTCAAATGCTTATGGCCCGCTAAGTTCTCATATTAAAATATTTTTCTTAGAAACCCTGAACCACCTTGGAACAATGTTGCAAGGCCTTCACCGGGTTGTCAGGGGAGACTTCAACTTGATTAAGTCTACTATGGAGAAGAAAGATGGGACTAAAAGGATAGATGTTGAAAGTAAAACTTTCAGGGACTGGATTGATAACTTTAGACTAATAGACATTCAACCAAACAATGGCCCATTCACATGGGGCAACAAGAGAAGAGCGAAGAATAGGATTTCAGTTAGACTAGATAGATTCTTTGTCTCAGAAGCTCTATTCTAGGAACAACAAGCGATATCAACGGAATTTCTCCCTTTTTATGGGTCAGACCATTGGTCGATCGACCTCTCATGGGAAGCAAAGGTGATCCCCATACCAAAACCTTTTTTATTCAAATTTTTTTGGATGGATCGTATGAAATTTATGCAAAATATAGAGACCTAGTGGTCAGAATTCCCCATTCTATATGGCACCAAGATGTTCCAATTTCAACAAAGTTTAAAGAACTTAAAGGCTAAGTTAAAGAAATGGAACAAAGAAGATTTTGGAAACATATTTGAAGAAAAAAGGCGCCTAGAGTCAGAGATGGAATCAATTCAACTGGAAGCTACTTCAAGAGGGGAAAATGACGAGACAAATATTAGGGAAGAGAAACTCAAGATAGAATTATACAAAAGAGATAAGCAAGAAGAATTATTATGGAAACAAAAATCGAGAGTTCGTTGGTTGAAAGAAGGAGACAAAAACTCGAAATTATTTCACAACTCTCTATTACAGTGGAGAAGCTAAAACAAAAACCTCGGGAGAAATATTGGATATCTATGAAGACATTGAAAATGAATTGGTAGTTCATTTTCAACAACTCTTAACAGAACCAAAATGAAATAGAGATGAATTCATTGAAAAGGTTACAGGAAGTATCCCAAATCTAATAACTCCATAACAAAATAACTTCCTTATGCGCCCTGAAAACATAGAGGAAGTGGAAATAACATTAAAATATATGGCCTTGGAAAATCCCCAATCCCAGACAATTTCACTACATACTTTTTCCACAAATGTTAGAATATCCTAGGAAAATATATATGGGAGGTAGTGGAAGAGTCCAAATCCACTAGAACCATGTTCCCAGCCTTAAAATCCACTTTCATTTCCTTAATTCGAAAGGAAAAGGGAGCTAACACTGCAGACAAATTCAGGCTGATTTCCCTATGTAATGTAATCTACAAGATAGTCTCGAAACTAATAGCCAATATACTTAAGCCTTTGCTCCAACACATCATTTCCCCATAGCAGGGGGGGTTTGTGGAAGGGCATCAAATCCTGGATGGAATAATCGTGGCGCATGAAGCAGTGCACTCATTACAAGTTTCCAATAAAATAGGGATGCTCATGAAATTAGATATGTCTAAATCCTATGATCAAATCAATTGGAGGTTTCTTTAGAAGATCCTAGAGGATTTTGGATTTGTAGCCTATTGGGTCAAGTGGATTATGAGCCTCGTATCATCGACCTTCTTCTCAATATTGGTTAATGGTTCTCCTTCGATAACTTTCAAACCTTCACGAGGTCTAAGGTAGGGAAACCTCGTCTCCCCATACCTTTATATCATTTTGGTAGAAGGCCTTGGTAGACTAATCAACAAGGCTCTAGCAGACAAAAAACTTCAAGGGATGAAGCTACATGTTAACTTGACCCCGATATCCTACCTTCATTTCGTGGATGAAAACCTCCTCATGGGAGATCCTATTGTTAAAGAGGCTAAATAAATCAAAGACATTTTGGACACTTTCAAAGAAGCCTCAAGTACTATTATAAAAAAATTTAAATCAATTTTTTTTTTCTTTAATACCCTTGTTTTAATTGAAATAAATATAGCCATAATTCTTATCTTCCAAAGATATTGTCTCCCATCCAAATACCTAGGAGCTCCTCTGCTAGACAAGGCTCTTCAGAACACTTCCTAGCAGGAGCTGCTAGAGAAATCAGAAATTAAGCTTTCAAGTTGGATACATCACTTTCTCACTCTCCTGGGTAGAATCTTACTAATAAAAATTGTTTTAAGCTCTATGTCGTTATATTTATTTTTGATCTTAGAAATGCCCAAAGGAATTCTTAAAAAAATAAGAAACCTCCAAAGAGATCTCCTCTAGGGAGGGACAAAAAAAGAAAATAAGTGGTCTCTGGTAGCCTGGGATAAATTATGTGGACCTAAATCCCACGGGGGTCTAGGAATCATAGATCCTATGCATGTTGGGTAAGCCTTAAAAACGAAACTATGGTGGTGGTGGGAAAAAAACCCAACTGACCTATGGGCTCATATCTGGAAGTTTAAGTATGCCCCATAGGTTGAATCTCAAGATCTGATAAGGTTGAATGGCGATAAATCAGGGTCCTTAATATGGAACAATGCATGGAAAAATAGAGGATTAGTTCAGAGGGAAAGTTTCTAGGAGATCCATGGAAATGATAGATCATCTCCTAGGAAATTGTCGAGAAGCCTACTCCCTCTGGGATAAGGGATATGAACTCTATTTTTGCACTATAATAAGTAGCTATGATACTTATAGAATCATCACGAAATGGCCTAGAGATCCCTTACACAACCCCATTCTCAATAGACCCTAGGAAAATTTCCCATGAATTTGCATGTGGAATATATGGAAAGAGAGAAATAGAAGAATTTTTAAAATTAACCAGCACCCCACTCATCTCATATGGGAAAAAATTCAAGAAAAATTCAATAACAGTTGGAACATGGGCTACATAGGATAATGAGTTCAATATGGAAGAAAGGAACATCTTCAAAAATTGGAATCTAAAACATGTGTACCTCAATGCAAATAAAACTCTGAGTAAAGGGAAGATCAATCCTCTCCAATCTTGGTCGTATCCAGAAATCAGAAGAATGAAATTAAATTTTGATGGGGCCTCAAAAGATAACCCAAGAAAGTCAGGAGCAGGTGGAGTCATTAGAAATTTGAATTGATCGATTATTGCTATGTTTGTTAATAATATGGGATATAACACCAACAATGGAGCAGAACTAGAGGGCCTCCTTCATGGGATAATTCTTTCTAGAGAGAAAATGATCAGAGTTATGATTGTTGAGAGAGATTCCCTCCTAATAATATCCTCTCTAAAATGAATGATAGATGGAGCGAACCTGGAAAATATCTCAACACATTGTTGACTCTCCTTTGGCTGGTCATTGATCGCTGAGATAATCAGGAGCTTCCCTGTGATAATCTCAGTTCAAGTCAGAAGAAGTGATAATGTGGTGCAAGACTCCCTAGCCAATGCAGGAGTGAATCTGGAAAATAACACCTCCACGTGTTCCTTAGGGGACCCCATTGATAATCCTATATGGAAGACAACTATCGAGTTAATCATGAGAGAATCCCAAGACCTGGATGGGGTGCCAAGTGCTAGGGACAAAGGATCCATGTAGAAGCCCGACAGGACATCAGAGAAATATGGGATTATTGAGGCTACTCTCGGTACTCTGTTAATTAATTCTAGTTGATAGCAAGAGGAGATCCTGGCACACATCTATTCGTCAATGCCACCCTCGAGAACCTGAGTGTCCCTTCAAGAGGTACAACCCAATTTCATGGATCATCATATGATGGAAAGGTAGATGGAAGCTATGAAGATTAAGGAAATTAAAGCAAGTTCAGTAGAGGATGGTAGTGGTGAAGTACAGAGATGGCTCCGGGTACAGATGAGCGCCATAATTGATCAGGGGATCAAATTTTGCTCAAAAATTCAAAGTGCTCAGAATCACTTCAAACCGGATGAGCGCGTAGGCCTCATCGTTGCGAACCCAACGCAACTCGTTTTGTCTCAAACGGACGTCGGGAGCGAGAGATATAGCGATCTGTTCATTAAGTCAAACAGGCAAAAATTTTGATGCTGACTATACAGTCTGTACAGTGCAACGTGGCAGAGCCGTATGACCATACGTGTGGTGACGTGGCAGTTTATTATTGGATGATAGGTGGTCGAATGGGAATACAACACGTGGCACTGTTCGAGCAAATGGTTGGATGCCACATGGCCCAATCAGGGGCTGCCACGTGGCATCCCTGTAGTGGTTATTATTGTTGTTTGTTAAAATGTATTGAGTCCGTGGGGTTTGACCCCCGGACCTCCCCAACACACAAACACTTCCACAAACTCCAATTAGCAATCGGGCTACCCCTTATGCCTTGATATATATATGTTTTGGATTAAATTTAAAGTCGCTTGTGGTATAGTTTTTGGCCGCGACCGGGTCGGGCCTAGCCCAGCGCTTGGTCGCGCGTTTTTCATATGTATGTGCCCATGGGTATATGTATGTATTGGCGCGCGCGTTTTGTAATATGGTTCCAACGGTTGTAATATGGTTCCGATGGTAATGTTACCATTTGATATGGACGGAGCCCCATTTATTTAAGCGCGCAGTTCTATGACCCATATGCCCAGGTGCTAGGCGGTTAGGGGCTGGCATGCCCTTAACCATCCTACAGTTTGCACCATTGGTGCGGTTGCGCCCAGTGTTGGGTTTTCACACTACTTATTGCGTGTGAGCCAGGTTCAATTGACAAGGGTGCAATTTGTAGATGCAGAGACAACAAGCTTTAAGGGGGAGACTTCTAGGAGGCCTAACTTCTTCGTTTTTCGACTGATTGAGGTGCCGAAAGAGCCCAGACAGGGGTTTTTGGACGCTCTGAAGCCATTGGAGCAGTTGGTTTATCAGTTTGAGAATTATAATACATGTTTTTGAGCACTTTGAGAAATTAATAATAATGATCCATTGGAAGTTGGACCGGGAGATGTTGCCCATGAGAGGGGTGAACTCCTTTATCAAATTGTTGTGTTCATGTGCTTATGTTCATTAATTATGATGTTGTCTATGTGTATTTTTCATGATTAATTTCTTAATCTATATGTTGCAAACTGATCCATTTGCTTTAAACACATAACATTTATATTGCAAATAATTTCAAGTATTTCAAGTCTTCTTCAATTTTAGATCAAGTTGGTATCAGAGCACTGGTTTTTGAAGACTTGATTGTTTGCAAGTTTTGTTTCTGATGCTCACAAGGTTGAAACTCACAAGAGGAGAAGGTAAACTTGTGGAGCCTGTTGGGTATGTCTTATATTCTTTGCACGAGTAGTAGTGTCTGAGCGCCTGCGCTGGGGGGTAAGAGGGGGGCGGAGATCCCCGCATGGGGGTTCGGGGGCAGCGCCCCCGAATTTTTTTTTTTGGGCCGACATATTTTCGCCGGTTTCGGGCCGACATATTTTTGGGACCACATGATATTAGGTGGTTTTCGGCACATGGTTTTTGTCGATGGTTTTCTATTTTCGGTTAAGGAATTAGGGTTTTGGACTAATCCAGGTCATTGGGTTAGGGTTTTGGATGCCGCTGGCTCCTATATGTATATTGTA
>ML783578.1:162961-189329 GCA_009831015.1 Picea engelmannii | reverse complement strand
GAGCCTCCATTGATTGATGATCAAGGAGAGCATGTTCATATTCCTTCCATAGATGATTTTTCTCTAGAGTATCTAACAGAACTGCAAGAAGACACCATCCTTGACAGGAGAATGCGAACATCGAAACGAGGAAATGTGGAGTATCTTCGAGTTGGTCTTAAAGGGATGAATCCAAGCAAGGCCAAGTGGATTGAGGTTGGAAGGGTGAGGGAACTCTACCCTCATCTTCACATAGACTAAAAATAGTCTTTTGGAGGTCCAAAAGCTTCCCAATGGGTAGGTGTGATCAGGGGATCAAATTTTGCTCAAAAATTCAAAGTGCTCGGAATCACTTCAAACTGGACGAGAGCGTAGGCCTCATCGTTGCAAACCCAATGCAACTTGTTTCGTCTCAAACGGACATTGGGAGCGAGAGATATAGCGATCTGTTCATTAAGTCAAACAAGCAAAAATTTTGATGCTGACTGTACAGTTCGTACAGTCCAACGTGGCAGAGCCGTACGACCGTACGTGTGGTGACGTGGAAGTTTATTATTGGATGACAGGTGGTCGAATGGGAAGATGACACATGGCACTGTTCGAGCGAATGGTTGGATGCCACGTGGCCCAATCAGGGGCTACCACGTGGCATCCTGGTAGTGGTTATTATTGTTGTTTGTTAAAATGTATGGAGTCCGTGGTGTTCGACCCCCGGACCTCCCCAACGCACAAACACTTCCACAAACTCCAATTAGCAATCGGGCTACCCCTTATGACTTGATATATATATATATATATGTTTTGGATTAAATTTAAAGTCTCTTGTGGTATAGTTGTTGGCCGCAACCGGGTCGGGCCTAGCCCGGCGCTTGGTCGCGCGTTTTTCATATGTATGTGCCCATGGGTATATGTATGTATTGGCGCGTGAGTTTTGTAATATGGTTCCAACGGTTGTAATATGGTTCCAACGGTTGTAATATGGTTCCAACGGTTATGTTACCATTTGATATGGACGGAGCCCCATTTATTTAAGCACGCGGTTCTATGACCCATACGCCTAAGTGCTAGGCGGTTAGGGGATGGCGCGCCCTTAACCGTCCTACGGTTTGCACCGTTGGCACAATTGCACCCGGTGTTGGGTTTTCTCTCTACTTATTGCGTGTGAGCCAGGTTCAATTGACAAGGGTGCAATTTGTAGATGCAGAGACAACGAACTTGAAGGGGGAGACTTCTAGGAGGCCTAACTTCTTCGTTTTTCGATCGATTGAGGTGCCGAAAGAGCCCAAACAGGGGTTTTTGGACGCTCTGAAGCCATTGGAGCAGTCTGTTTGTCAGTTTGAGCATTGTAAGACATGTTTTTGAGCACTTTGAGCAATTAATAATAATGATCCATTGGAAGATGGACCAGGAGATGTAGCCCATGAGAGGGGTGAACTCCTTTATCAAATTGTTGTGTTCATGTTCTTATGTTAATTAATTATGCTGTTGTCTATGTGTATTTTGCATGAGTAATTTCTTAATCTATATGTTGCAAACTGATCCATTTGCTTTAAACACATAACATTTATATTGCAAATAATTTCAAGTATTTCAAGTCTTCTTCAATTTTAGATCAATAATGAACGATCATAAACACAAGAGGGGAAGGACGATAATGGATATTATTGGTGGCATGATTCTCCAGAATGTGCCTCACCCTTCTTCTCATGCATCGAGGGGAGAAATCATTAAATTCTCCAAGGAAACTTAGGGAGAATGGTCATAGTTGGTTTCAATTTCCCCTAGGTAATTCTAATTGCTCCTATGTGAAGTTGGATCTAAAGTTGAAGTTGGGAGGTGGGAAAGGAGAGTGGGGTTCAGATAGCTCCCCAATTATCTTCAAAGTTATTTGGAGAAGTCATTATCCTTTGTTTACCAAAACCCCCAAGAGAATCATTCAACAATGAACTCTACTCCTTAGGATAATTCTAGGTAAGAGACGTAGGCTAAAGATAAATTGTCAACAAGTCAGAATGGCGAGACTTGAGACCAGAGGCAGGATTGAGAAAGCGAAGCAACATGGATTCTCCTCATCCTAGGGGCCAACAAAGTGGACCAGAGCGACCAAAGCAACATGGATGGCTGAATATCATTTTAAATATCTCTGTTCGGATGACGAGAAACAAATATCCAAGGAAATCGAAGATGTAGTTAGGAGCCAAAGAAAGATTGTCTCGAAGGAAGAAATTGTTCAGGATGTGAAAGATTGGGTGGAGGATCCTCGGAACACCAAAACTAGAGAGACCAAGTATTTTTGTCTTGTTGAAACTTATTGGGGGGTTAAATCTTTGGTGCGTAGGACATTGGGAATGCCCGTAAAGATAAAGACTCCACTGCTCAAGCTATCCAGACCTTGGAAGGGAAGTTGACCTTTTCTATTATTCCCAATTTTGCATCAAATTCTGAGTGAGAACTAAAGAACCTCTTGGAACAAGAAGGAAGAATCCTCCTGGATTGCGTGATTGTCCTATTATGGTTATGGATGATGAAGCGGAAGTTGTAGATGAAGTCTCAAAGGATGGCAAGAAGACAGATTACAAGCATGAGACTCATGTAACCTCCCAGGTTTGAATTTTTGTTTTAATTATATCTCTTATTTTGATCATATCTCTTTCTGCCCATGTAGCTTGGGCTCTGGGTCGCAGTTCTTATGGACTCTGAAATGCAAAATCTCTTAGGTTTTTTTTTTTTTGTCATATGCCTTAGGCTGTAAGTAGAATTATTCAGGTTGTATATGTCATTCAGGCTGTATATGTCATAATTTTAGGTAGTATAGAACATTTTACTTTGTTGTCATTATACCTCAGATGTTTTTTTGAATGTTGGAGCACACTTTGTGACTCTCCTAAGCACTTGATGATGATCGGTGAGGGCTTTGGTTTCCAATTTTTAGCAAACCCTCATTGTTTGGTATGTATTTTTACTGTCAATATTTAGTAATACAAAGTTTTTGTTTTTTAGTGGAAAAAAAAAACAATAAATTGGGAAAAACAATATATATCTTATACTTGTTTTAATATTTTTTTTAATTTGTTAAAAATATTAATATAGATTTAAGCACTATGAGATGGAGAAATAAATGTTGTTGCAAAGTGCATAAAGGCTATTAGATCTAAAATTCCTTTAAATTTAATATTCTCTATATGTTGTGTGTAATATTTATGATTATGTCGTGTCCATGTGTTAGTGTCAAAGTGACATATGGACTCTCATGCAAAGAAGCAAGTGTGGCATACTCATCGAATAGTGAGGGGAATTGGAATCAGACTACAACCCAGGGATTGGAACACATAGAGGAAACTAGAGTTCGATTGTTGGAGAGGCTATCAAGTTTGGACTTCAGTCGTGTTACTACAATGCTATCAGACATGGAAGCATTAAACCTCAGACATGGAAGCATTAAATCTTGGATGCTTCGTGGGAAGAGAGATATGTTGTATGGTAAAATACCTCTCTGAAGTAATTGGAATATTCTTCATGGCCACATAATTCTTGTATCCAGTTAAAGAATTTAAATTCTCTTTAAATATGAGAATGACGATGCCAATGCAAGTGATTGTGCAGGCTCCATTCACAAGGATATTCAATAGAATATGAACTTTCGACAGTCAGGTAGCCAACACTTCCGCTACTAGCCCCATAGGTGTCGTCGAAGCATTCTCTGCCAACTTGGATGCTAGTTCAAAAAGCACGAACACACAATCAAATCATTGTATGTAGGCATGAAGAAAGCAACAAAATAACAATGCAATGGAACGAGATAAAGAAATGACGAATCCTTCGTCGGCAAAGAAGAAGATGATAGCCGAGATGAACTCCATGAGAGCAGCTTTGAGAGTGTCTGGGTGGTAGGCCTCCTCGGACCTCCCCACTACAACTCTTTTGAATGGGTATGGCATGATGACTGCCTTGAGTTTTCCAGATAATGAAGATGAATGGTTTTCTTCTTTATCTCTGTGGTGGGAGCATGAGTAGGGAGTGGTGTTTATATTGACATTAGTGGCCTTTATTCCCAAACGAGGGCCCGTTGTCCTTACAGTGACAACTATACCCAAGTGGGAGACTCAGAGCATTAGGTAAGAACACCATGCACACTTATAATCTCAACCCCAAAAAAACCTCAAAAGAAACTTTCCATTGGAATGAATTTATGAGCATCAATCTTCGACATAGCGGCTGTGAGTATCGCTCCTCCTGGAAACTTCGGGAAATTTTGGAAGTCGAGGGGTCAATCTGGGGCCATTGAAGTGTGTTGCGGATTGGTCCAAGGATAAAATGAAGCAATATAGAATCTGGAATTTTGACAGTCATGTAAGAACCCCATGCACGCTTCTAATCTCAACCCTAAAAAACCCTAAGAAGAAACTTTCCATTGGAATGAATTTATAAGCATCAATCTTCGACGAAGTGGCTATGAGTATCTCTCCTCATAGCAACTTTGGGCAATTTATGAAGTCAGGGGGTTGATCCAGGGCCATTGAAGTGCATTGCAACTCGGGCCAAGGATAAAAGGAAGCAATAAGCAATGAATTAAAATGATCACTCTAAATGGACGATACCTCAACAACTCGACTCCCTCAACAGATGATCAACAAATGAATAGCCTCCTGCAATATACTTATTGTTGGAGAAGGAACTGTAAGTCATTCAAATATTTATCTATTTCCTGTTAATTCTATTCGATAAAACTCTGACTATATAAGGAGACAATGAATTTAACAATATTTTAGTAATTTACCATATATCTAGCTTACCAGTGAAAATTGTCCTATCTTTCAACTGTTGATTCTATCTTTTCAATTGTTGATTCAGATAGAAAAATTTCTAGCATATTGAACGGAAAATTGTTGATTCAGATAACAGAATGTCTAGCATATTGAACGGACAATTGTTGATTCAGATAGAATAATGTCTAGCATATTGAACATATGAGGGAGGGATTCCTTTTCGGTTGAAGCTAACACACATGTGCGAGCAAGTCTGAGAGAAATCTTGGAGGCTACACCAACAATTCTGAGAGAAATAACCTGCGAACATTGGAAACACAAGCATGTTAGTACAGACCAGGTATGGACCATCAACAATAGAGGCCTAGGTAACAAACCACTTTACATACATACAGTGTTTTTCTAAAGGATGGAGAAACAACACGTTTTCATGGTGGTGTTGGTTTGCATGTTGGTGTAGGTGGCAGTGACAGATCAAGGCAGATCAAAGCAATAATAATTGAGGCAAGGGCTATGAAATATGTATTACAACAAACATTTAATGTGAAGAAGAAATGCTAGCCTCATTACTAGCATTACTTTGTTGGAAAAAAACACTACCTAAATGTGTGCGTGAAAAACAAAGATAGACTAAGATATTGTCCAACTTTTCCTTGGGAAGAGGCCAAATAAAAAGGCAAACTCAAAACTTAGGATAAAGTGAATGAAATTTCAACTTAAATCATATGAATTATATTAAACTTTGGGTTAAAACAATGAGAGGTCATTGGTTTTCATCTCGAGCCCGAAGAGAAGGGACTAATAAAGCTTGAACATTATACACATTTATTGAGGTAAAAAACCTACTTAGCATATTAGTTAGTTGTGATGCAGATTATTTAAATATAATCATAATACAAAAATAAATTTTTTAATGAGGTTGAATTTACTTTTCCATTTATACGTATATAAATATATTATTTACTTTTCCACCTTTTTACATAAATATGATTAACTAATACAACTATCTTGAAAGATTAGTTATATTTACCTTATCATATTGATTCCTCAATCCTCTTATAAAATTTTTAAGTAATTACTATTTATTTAATTTATTTTTCAAAAGCAAAGCAACAAAATTAATTATATGGTAACTAACTATATTCTAATAGATAACATTATATTATAACCAGGTAAATGAATTCCTTTAAAGTTGTGCAATTCATTTAACAATTAACTAACTAAATAATTCTTTGATCACTAACACGTGGATATCTAAAGTTCACAACTAATGTGTACTACCATTTACCTTGTCTGATCCTGTCACCCTCTAATTTGTTTAGCTTGGATCGCGCATCCATTTCATTTCTTTCCGGGTACTTGATATCCTCTCTTTGTAATCTCTTGAGCAGAGAACACAATTATATCTCTAATATAATGGTGACATTTTTCTATGAAAAAAATTATAACATAGATAACAGAGTTTAAATTCAATTATATACTAAACTTTCATTAAAACCAATATCAATACGATTCATATAATTGTTACCAGATTTAAATAGAATTTCCATATTAACAAGGTCGTCAGAGATTATAGTATCCACAGGATCTCAGATTTTGCAACCTAAACTAATCATTAACACTTAGTGATCATCCGTACACCTATAAGATTGACATAAGTTCAATAATCAAAATTTCAGTTTTACAATAATGGCAAAATATACATCAACTTACCTTAATAAAATTCTAATTTACATAATCCAATCATTCTTAAATTCAATAGTACTATCTGAAATGGAATTATAACATTTAATCTATATACAAATTCAAGGATTACTGTAATTGGGAGAGAATAAGTTATTAGTGGAAGTGTTGCGTGTTTTTTTTCTCGGATGTTGTGTTTTCTTGAGTTTGTCAATCAATTGAAGGATTCATTGCATGCTTTTCTGCCAATGCAATGGATACTCTTCTTCCCCTTTGTCCTTTTAGCCACAACAGGGTTATACAAATCCAACGAGTTTCTAATCTTAAAGTGCGTACTCACAAGTAGGATTCCACATCTTAACATACTTCAATGTCCAACTCGTAATGGAAACACTCAAAGGTCTGCAGTCGTTACAATGGTTGTCCAACCATTGAAGAATCTCACTCTCTCCTTCTCCTGTATTTAATTTATAGATAAAATTAATTTTGATACACCGTCCTTCATGCATAATTAGCTAATTTAGAAAATAATTTAAGTGTAATATTCACCCAACCACATGTCAAACTCATGTAAGGTTTCACCTAAAATTACTTTATTTTTATTTTTATTTAAAATCAATTTCTCTCTCCCACTCTTATTCCCCTAATTTTACTTCTAAGTGTCCCCTAGATATCCTTCACTAATCTTTAAGAGATAATTTAGTATCTTTAACTAGTTAATGAACTCCTATTAACTCTAAAACCACCACTAATTTAGTTATTTACACAATATGTTAGGATTCTCTCCAATTAATCCCCTTATATAAATGTTTCTCATGAAATTAATAATTGTTATTTATTTATTCACTTTTAATATTATCGTGCACATCTTTAGTTCCCTTCCAAGTTGTTTGGTTTTCTTTATTTAATTGTATTTTGTTTAAATTCTAAGTTCTCATTATCCATGAACTCTTTGAATAATTTAATTATTCTTCAACATCTAACTCCTTCCCATTAAGTTGGTTTCCAAAATTTTCTAGCATGACCCTATCATTTATTTTATTACTTTTCCTTGGCTAACTTACGTGTTTCACTTTATATTAAAAATTTGATTGAAACAAAGGCTAAGGGTGCCATGAACGCTATGCCCTTAAGGATGTACTTATATACTCCAAGGATGTCATGCGTCATGCCCTTCAAGCATTTTTTACCTTGAGCATTGGGAATATGACACAACTGGTGGAGATCTTATTACTCATGTAGTTGCCCCTATTATGAGACTATTGGACGTTGAGGAATAATACCTCTACCTTATTGTGTACCCTCTAGTATACCTTGTGAGCGATTGAGGCCTATTCCACCCTCATGGCATTGTGCAACCCTCTGAGTAAGAGTGTCCCCTCACTCTTCAACTCCGACCACCCTGAGAGTGCTAGTGAATGGAAACATGGACGTTGTTCCACCCCTCTCTTTTATGTTCTTCTCGTTCTGTATAGCCCCGCTACTCTTTTTGTGAGTTGAATAGACAAGCATGATCCATGTGTCTGCATCCATTGAACAAGTTTTTAACAAGAATGTCCATAATAAATTTAAATCATTTATTCCAAAATTCATCACACATTTACTCTCTAACTTAGTTCGGAGTTCCACATCCTTGTTGACGATACACACGTCAACCAATGATTGAACTTCCTGTACATTTAGGAACTCATTAGTAATATCTATACAATCATGATTATCCATAAATCTTATTTAACAAGATATAATACATATATAGTCAATTTCACATTTTAACATTTTAAGAAATTCATAATAAGTTTATCATTTAGAAAAATATTAATTAACATCGTCGCGAGCAAACACCCTAAAAAAAATTAAATCTATCATATAATATATAAAATAATTAATAATATTAATTAACATCGTCACAAGCAAACACCCTAAAAAAATTAAATCTATCATATAATATATAAAATAATCAGATGAAATGGAACAATACACAGAAGAAAAATAATTCCACTCATCCATGGTTGTGATGAATATCGCGAAGATGGACAAACAAAAAAATGCATAAGTGATAGACTCATCTTATTAGTCCCTTCCGTAGGCATAGAGGGACTATAGCGATCGATAAATAGTTGACCTGGTATTAGATTGTGCATTGACCAAAAATATTTCCATATTGTCTATTGTTGGAACAAGGGAAGTGG
Source organism: Picea engelmannii (assembly GCA_009831015.1). NCBI lineage: Eukaryota > Viridiplantae > Streptophyta > Pinopsida > Pinales > Pinaceae > Picea > Picea engelmannii. The sequence continues at coordinate 180,712 of ML783578.1, read as the reverse complement.
AAACATCGATTTTTATATAATAAAAAGTAAAATGTTTGTCAAGATCTGATTGGACAACGGATTGGAGGTCTTATTGCCGCCTTCGTTATTCCCAATGTTAAATATCTTAGCATATCCAAAGTATTTGGTAGTATATGGTCTTTTTGAATCATATATTTTATTATGCATTGGTCGAAGGTGGATTAATGCTAGCATTAGTTCGAATGTTTCCCTTAGCATTTTCTGTTGGGTAGAAAACATTCTCTACCATATTACTATGTGTGAGTTTTTCTTTATTGTTGCATGCTTCGAGAGAACAGGCCTGCCATGCTGCATATTTTCTTAAATGCTTCCACATGCCTACACCCTTCGATGGTCCTGACAGTCTTAACTGTTCACCTAACAGCTCTGCCAGTGTTAAATGATTATTGTACAGATGCGTTGCAATACAGTTTCTTTCATCGCCGACATCACTGCTCAAGTGCTCGATCCTTGTTCGTTGGTTCGCTCCATGATTCTGGTTTCTGTTTGATTCAACTTTGTAAAGTTGAGGTCCTGCACTTGCAGTTCAATCTCTTTATGGTTGTTCACTGGTTTTTTGTTCTTCAACTTTGCAAGTTGTTGAACCTGTTGTTGCAGATTGCAGTTTTTGGGGCTGAGCTCTTGTCATCCTTTGTTGACGGGTAAGTTTCCCTGTTGTTGCTGTTTTTTCAATGGTGGGAGTCCCTGCCTCCAAATTCTGTTGCAGACCATCTTTGTCTGTGCTCTTAGTTTCTGTTCCTGGAAACCATGCATCTTGCAATGCAGAGGGATTTACGAAAAGTAGTTGGGAGCCATCATAAGAGGGAACAATCGGACAGGGTGTAGACGTAGGGTATGATTTTATTCTATGGATCGAAAAATTGCGTCTACCTATTCTATTTCTGCTGAGTAAAGTTATTGTTTTATTTATTTTTGTGTTTTCTTCTCATCTGCTATGGGGACTAGGGGGGATTCAAGTTGAGAAGAAGAAGGTTGAAAGATACATACGAGGATTGGTACCCTATTTTGCTTTCCTTTTTTATTTTGCTACCTTTTATTTTTTTCCCTTGGTTTTCTCTGTTTTCATAGAAACTGAAAGTATGTAGAAAACAACTTCAAACGACAGTTGAAGAGATGAAAGAAGTAATAGATGTTGAGTCGTATGAAATAGATACACAATCCATTATACATGACAACATTGACGTGGTTTTTCATAGAAATGGGCTTCATAGATTGGATGCATTCCTGTATACTGTTGGGGATTGCCTTTTCGATACATTTCAGGTTCTATTGCATTTCCACTATTCATTGACCAAGCTGCGCAATGTATTGATAGATTATTTCTTGACCTGTTTTAAAAATGGCGATGTTGAGGCTTTGCAGTCCATTGAATACGAACTGGAATCTGATTTTCTTCGGCAATTGCATGGAATACATGATGTCACTACGTATTTTTCAAAGATGCAGTTGTCTGCATCTCCAGTTCTGCCTGCTCATGAGAGGGGACTTTGGGGAGATACATTTTGTATATGGTGGTTGTCTAACTAGCTGAATATATTAGTTGGCATTTGGTCATTGACAAGAAAAACAAGATATCTACTATTCAACAAAACTACGTCTGACAATCCATATTGCATCTTGTTCCATGATGCCAATGCCCTCAGTGGCCATTATGAACCACTATTGTACAAAAAAAAATCCATATGCAATATAGAAGGTCCTTGTATCTACTTGTATGTTATTTGCAAAGACCTTCAATCGCAATGGAAACGGATTTTGCATGGCATAAATTGCCATGGTTTACAACTGGCAACAAACGTTGTGTCTAGCTGTGGGGATAGTTTTTTCAATGCAATTTGTTGTTTGGTGGCAATGGAGTTCGATGTTCAGTCATTGTGAATTTACACTCTACAATCCTTTTGCAATGCAATTATAAGCGATAGCCAACAAGCTTTTAGGTGCTTGCATCAACACCTTTGCCCATATCTCGTAGAAAATATGCCAGCAGTTGGAAGTTGGCAGGAATACCTTGTGAACATGGTGCTTACATATGAAAAAGGGAATATGGAGGGTTGCAAATTCTGTTTGCAATGGTTTTCTATGATATTCAGGGTCAATATCCCGATGTGGTCACCCTTTCCAGATGCCAGTGTCCATTCCTGGGTTATTGATTCAAATTACGATCGAACAATTGACATCCTCTCATTGAAAACATATACAACACATATCTATTATGAACCTTTGCTTGCACATATCAGTAGTTCAGGGTTGACTGTCCATGCCACCCAAACGACATTGAATTTGCATACGCGTGGAATGCTTTTTAGTGAAAATGAAACTCCTCCCGGTTGCGATATGGGCAGACAGGGCTTGAAAAAAAATGTGTAAAATTCATGACAGTTGTGATGAGGCCATAGGCCGCTTAGACAAAAAACGTAGAGTAAGTTATCACAATTTGAAAAACATTATTCGTCAAATTTGTTCGACTTATGATAAGGTCATAGAGGCCTTGAACAAAAAACGTAAAGTCATTTCTCAGAAGTTGGGTGAGAGTGAAATTCATCCTAGTTGTCACCAGCTCATCCCGCCCTTGGGCAAGAAACGTAGAGTAAGTTACCACAACTTGAAAAAGGTCATCCGCGAGAGAAAAAAATACATTGCTACACTTCCTTTTAGAGAGAAACTCACATATCACAATGTAAAGAAATTTGTTCATGCATAACAGAACATAAACAAGTGCGATCGCATGTCCCAGAATGGTGATGAAACTATGCCACTTCGTGATCTACAAGCAACACCATGCAGTAGTAGTAATGAAAACTAGGAAACAGTTTCTGCCAATACTTCCTTGCGAAAGAAAAATGCAAGACAGAACTACATGAAACAAATGAAAGACACTCCTTCCATTGCATGTGCAATTTGTGAACAATTGAATTTTTCAAAAAATACTAAGTCTTTCACACTTGATTTGCAAGCAGAATACCTCCGCTTGACAATGCACAATAAACCATTTTCCATTGGGAAAGTTTGTCTTCCATGCAAACGATCGCTTAAAAATGGAAAACTGCCACAGTTTGCAACCCCTGACTGAATAAGATGTAATACAACACTAGCATATGTAAGTGCACTTATGGAACTTGAGGAGAGACTTGTGTCTCTGTGAATTGCATTTTCTCAAATCACACCTTGGGGCTATAAACGACCCCGGATGGGCTTAACAGGATCAATTATTAATGTGTATGTTCAGCTAGATGTTGTGCAAAAATCGTTACCACAATTCATTAACAATACAATTACAATCATTGTGGCTCTGAAAAGATGCTTGCGATACAAAAATTCCTATCAGACGGGAAAAGTGTGTGTGCATGTTGTTATGAAAGCATCAAAGGAATTATGTTCCAGGGCCCTGTACAAAGCAGAGAACATTTGTATAATTTCCAATGGAACAGTGTTCTCGCAGAAGAACATGGAAACTCTGCAGACACACTTGAAAATCCTAGTGATTTTTATGCAAGTGATGAATCAGAGAATGAAACACTTTCTGAAACATTGGTGCATGGATTCACTTATTCACAGTGCATTCATGACTTGCAAGACAAAATTGTCAAAATTGCACCTGTCGAGGGGCAGTGTCCACTTGGAATATTCAAGGACAAATTCGCTAAGGAAATGAACTTTCCAACACTCTTCTATGGAGATCCATAGGGCACTGATATTACAGAACAATTCAGTTATCATAAAATAATCTGATGGGAGCTCCTACATTCAAGCGGTTACTTCTCCTGTCACATAACAAATTTGTTTTTCAAAACAATGCACATAATAATAGAGCAAGTTTTGTCCTGCATGTGGGTCCGAATAAGAAAAGGCTAGTTACAAGGAAGAAATTTGTTCGCCAAGGATGTGAAGTACAAAGTGAACCTAGAAAAAATTCTGAAATCTGATATTGGATAATTAGATTTCAAAAACATCTGCACCTCTCTTGACTATTTGCAACAAAAAAATAAAATAAATTGCAATGATCCGGCAATTGGGCTCGCCAACTTTTTTCGTCACATTTACAAGTGTAGAGCATTGATGGGATCCATTGGTGGTTGTCGTATCTGACCTGGATAGGAACAAGAAACGTAAAAAAGAAACCGATACACTAGAAAATAACGACATTGACTACCTCATAAGAAAAGACCCGGTGACATGTACTCGCTACTATAGACATAGAATAAATTCTTTGAGACAATTGATATGCCATGATGAAACGTTTTTTGGAAAAATATCGAACTACTTTTTTGTGACTGAATTCCATAATAGGGGAAATGAACATGACCACGCACTGTTGTGGATAGAGGGTGCACCGGTCTATAGAGTTGATAACAATTCAGAGATCGAACAATTTGTGGATAAATACATAACATGAAACATAGATCATTTGGATCTAGAACTTGTGAAAGTCCATAGAAATTACCATACAAGAAGTTGTAGAAAATGAAAAATCTCACATTGCAGATACAACTTTCCCGTGCCGCCAATGAGAGCTACAAGAATCATAGAGCCAACTAGTCTAGAGGACAATGTTTTTGTTGATAAATCTAAATCCTTGTTCTCATTTCTAGAACAAGGAGGATTTGACGAAATGATGAGCTTTGATGCCTTCTTGACACAGGTAAATCTATCAGAATATGAGTACATACAAGCCATACAATGTATGCTTAGGCAATCAACACCTTTCCTTAAATGAAAACTCTCCCATATTTGGAACAACAGTTTCTCCAAGGACATGTTAGTTATGTGGAAATAAAATACAGATGCGCAGTACGTGTTGAATGAATATGTTGTAGCGTCGTATTGTACCTCGTATATGATGAAGATTGACAAATCTATGACAAGTGCATTCAGAAGAATACACAAAGAACATGAAATAAGTCATATTGGTGCCATACAAATGATACACACACTTGGTAATACATTTCTTAATCTTCAACAAATGTTTGCTCAACAAGTAGTTCACATTGCACTTTCCTTGCCCCTCACTTGTAGTTCAAGAAAATGTGTCTTCATAAACACATCTCCACTTGAAAAATGCACATTTGTGCTTAAACCACTGGTTTTGCTGCAACAAGAGCCTGACAATTCAGAGGACATTGTATGTCGCTCTATTATTGATTATTATGTCCAACGTTCATCTTCTATTAGGCATATCTACTTAGCATAATTCGTATCGCATTACAAAAAAAGTGGTGCACCCATATCAAAAAGAAAAAAACCCTCTATCATACGGTTTGTCAAAAACATTGTGACTATGAAAACTATTGTAGAGAAAAATTGTTGTTGTACGTTCCGTTCGATGAAAATGAAGAGACATTAATACACAACTTCTGTACATGGGAGGTTGCGTATGTTGCGTCTGAGACTATAGTGCACATCAATGAAACTAGATTTACCTACAATGTTAATCCAACATGGGGCAATCTAGAAGTTACACTTAATGAACTAGAAAACCCTGGCGATCATGATGACACATTCAGAAACCCAAAAACAACCATAACTCCTTCCGAGTCCTATGACTTACAAGGGGATTTGCCTCGTCCTCCAGCGGTTGGAAGTGAAAAACGTATCAATCTTGGTTTTCAAGTTACAAAACATCCTTTCCTAATTGAAAATAATGAATACCACAGAATAAGACGTCTATTGAATCGCGAACAACAAACAATTGTAAAGGGCATTGCTCTTAAAAAATGCTTGAACATGAAGAGTCATGTGCACATGTTCCTTACAGGCGGAGCAGGAATATGAAAGACATTCACGACGAAAGCATTGTTCCAAATGCTTATACGAATCTATGATTCAAACAATTCCTCTGATCCTATGAAACCAAAGGGCATAATAGTTGCGTACATAGGAAACGTTGCATACAATGCTAGTGGAACAACAATCCACTCTGCATTTTTAATGCCTTTTAACAAGTCACAGTTCCTTCCACTTAGCAAGGAATTGTTGGATACATTGTCTAAGCTTTATGAGGAACTCCAACTTGTATTTATAGATGAAGCATCTTTGGTTGGGAGTTGGTTCTTGTATTCCATTAACAATCGACTAAGAAGCATAAAACATGTGCAGACGAAATACTTTGGAAACATTGACATGATATTTTGTGGGGATCTTTACCAGGCACAACCCATCAAATATTCTTTGATATTTGAACAACCTACCATTAACATGGAAACAATCACCCATGACTTATGGAGAGACAATATTAAATGCTTTGAGTTGCATACTACAATGCGCCAAACAGATGAAACATTCATTGCAATTCTGAATAGAATGCACACAAACAACCAAACACATGATGACTGTACCTATATTAATTTGAGGTGCTTACAGCCTGCACCAACAGACCCATCGTTCCCTTACCTGTTCTACATAAATAAGGATGTTGCAAAGCATAAATGCCACATGTTGTCGCTCATGCCTGGCGATGATATCATCATCAATTCCATTGACCTGGAAGAAGACAACCATGGAAATGTGCCACGTCATGAACATTCAGTTACTTTACCTTTGCAGCTTGTCCTCAAATTAGAAATGTTGGTTGAAATATATGCCTGCAACTATGATTCACAGGATGGCTTGGTGAATGGTGCGGATGGAATACTGAAAGGCTATACCAAGAAAGAAAAAGTGGATGTCCTTTGGATTAAGTTCCATGAACCACATATAGGCAAGCGACAAGCAAGCAAGTTGTCTTATCTATATAATTCAAACACTGGAAGCATTTGGACACCTATTTTGCGAATATCGAAGCCAGTATCAACATCAAAAAAGACAGGCCGACTGAAGATTCAAAAACAATTTCCGATTAAACTTGCATGTGCACGTACAGTCCACAGATCACAAGGACTAACACTTGACAGTGTTGCATTTCAACCTACTGAAATTCAGATACATGGACTTGTATACACATCATTGTCCCATGTTAGAATCATAGACTCCTTGTATTTACTGAGTCCTCTCACAAAAGATAACTTCAAAGTGAAACAAAAATTTGATATTGAAATGGAATGACTGAGGATCACCACAAAATGGAAACTGCATTATGATTACCAATCCATACAAACAAATTCATTTGTATCAATTATCTTGCTTAACACATGCAATTTAAATGCACACATGGATGATATATTGAATGACTATGATATAATGCAATCCGATATTTTGTGCTTGCAAGAAACACACATGGAATTATGCATGCAGAACAAACAATTCCCAAATCACAATTGCATATCAAGTTACATTACACATGAGGTAATGATACTGGTGAAAAAACATGTACCGATTTTGGACCATATACATATCGAAGAAAAGAATGTTGAACTGGTGCTTGCAAAAAAAAATTTCCCATGAAACAAAAGTTGCAATACTGAATCTGTATGTTGCTCCCCATGCAACATTCTCCGACATAGTGCATGTTATTTCCAATGCATTGGCCCATTTCCATCTGAACGGACCCATTGTACTTGTAGGAGACTTCAATATTGATATGCTACAAAATACTAGCAGAACAAAAGAATTGGAAAACTACATGTGCAAATACAGTCTCTGATTTCTTTTGAACAACACAGGCCATCTGCAAAACGCACTTATTGACCATGTCTGGTCCAATGTGCCCATTCCTCAATGCAATATGTTTGTCTTAGACACATATTGGTCTGATCACGATACACTTGGTATTGCACTTGAATTATGACATATACATCAAACTTATTGCAAACTCATATTTCTATTTTTCAAAGAATATATGTATCCCTGATTTCTACACACATCTTTCTAGTGAGCATACAGATGGTGTTCTACTCGAATTATAAAATATACATTGTGCAAAAAAAAAAAAAGGTACATCCTCCCAAAAACTATTTGTGACTCTATTCATCTTATTCTATTTCTTTTTTGTATATGTACATAGTAGTTGTCTTTTTCTTAACATCTGAACTTATGTTCATATCTGTTTTTCTTTGTACTTTTGTTGATAGAAACAGACAGGAAAACTAGACGACGCAAAGAAATCCTACCCAGAGATGTAGACCAATCAATGCAAAGGTGCATTTTTTTATGCCCGTGTTCCATAGTAAACAATTTTTCGTTTACTTTCTCTGTGTTTGTCGAACTTGTTTGCGACTATTTTTTTTTTTTTGGCACGTGTAGAGGTCGCTACCCTGCACATCCTCCATCCAACAGATGCAATGTTGATCCAACCATCCCGCAAGTCCACTTGTCAATCTCCATATCGCACAACTATGACAGCTATTTGCAGGACACATAACATTAGAGGCAAAATGTGCAGCCTGCAAGTGCGCGATCCAAATAAGTGGCTAGGTATGGAATAAGGGATTTGTGCATATTTGGTATGTAGTGCTCGTTTTTGGGAGCACGCCATCCCTGGAGTCTGTCAATTTGTATATCACGGAAATCAGTAGAGGTAGAATGTTTAGCTTGCCAACGCGCAAATTTGTTTGTCAATTAACAAATGTTGAGCCCGCCAGCCCACAAATATGCTTGCAATTTATTATCATAAGCTATTTGTAAGGCACCAAAGAATAGAGGCCTGTTTTTAACCCTGGCAGCCCGAGAACCCGCGATCCAGAAACTGTACATGGTCTATAAAATCTCATCTAGCCCGCAAGTCCTCTTATCAATTTGTATATCGCGGAACTGTATCTGCTATTTGTAGAAAACAGAACAATAGAGGCCTTTTTTTTACCCCTCCCGCCCGAGAACCTGCAAGTATGGAATGTGATATGGGTACATGGTGTATATAATCTCATGTCGATACTTTATAAAGGTACATATTTAGTTTTTCCTCGTTTCTACACACACTGATCTGGTAACCACAGAGTTGGTGTTGCACATGAATTATGAAATATGCACTGGGAGTTGGACAAAGCCAAGTCCGCGATCCAAATGAGTGGCTAAATATGGAATAAGGGATCTGTGCATATTTGGTATGTATTGCTCGTTTCTGGGAGCCTGCCAGCCCTAGAGTAGAATGTTGAGCTGACCAACCCACAAATCCGCTTATCAGTTTATTATCATAAGCTATTTGTAAGTCACCGAGCAATAGAGCCCCGTTTTTTACCCCACCAATCCAAGAACCCACGATCCAAAAACTTTGAATGGTCTATAAAATGTCAACCAACCCGCAAGTTCGCTTGTGTATTTGTGTATCACATAACTGTTTGTGCTATTTGTAGAACACCGAACAATAGAGGCATTTTTTTGAGCCCACCCGTCCGTGAACCCGCGATCCCGAAAGTGGCAAAGCATGGAATGACATATCCATACATGCTCTATAAAATCTCATGTCCATACTTTATGAAGGTACATTTTTAGTTTTTCCTCATTTCTACACATACTGATTTGGTAACCGCAGAGTTGGTGTTGCAGATGAATTATGAAATATGCACTGGAATTCAAACCAAGCCCTTTGGTTTACTTAACTGAACAATTCCGACTCATGCAGTTTCAACATTGAACACTCAACAGTTTCACCATGCACTTTCAGACTTGGCCATTCCTTCCTTTCTTGCTCTTCCCCGTGCCCATCACCTTCACATGTGTGCATAATAAGAAATAGTGTTTATGTATATATATATGTGTGTGTGTGTGTGTGTGTGTGTCTTCTTTCTAAATATTTAATGCTAATATGTCATCGTGTAGACATTGTTTAAGCTGTAATTGATGCACACAAGGATCGAGAAGTCCTGCCATCAATGCAATTTTTACAAGGGCTTTTCTTATCCCTTCCCAGTATTAATTTCAAATGCCATGGAATGTCATTCGCATGCCGCCAGCTTGCTTCCTTCATGAAACCTCGAATCTCTTCCCAGTCTTAATTTCAAATACCATGGAATGTCCTTCGCACACCGCCAGCTTGGTTCGTTCACGAAACCTCCAATCCTTAAATGTTCTTCTTCGTAACTGTCACCTTCGCACTTCTAAGTATGCAATAATTAAGCTTTACTTCTAACAAGTCATCATACAACACACATAGATATTGTCATTAATGAGGAGATTTTGCATTCACACACATTGAAGCAATGTTTCCAGGGGGGTTATATTGTCCCCTCCATTTCTTCATTTCAAGCAGTGTCTGGAGAAACCAACGTTTCCATAAAGTACTGGCACCAACTCTACAATAGTTTTGTAGAGATACAGTGAACATCTTCCTCACGAGCTTCCCGTGCATAAATTTACAGTGAAAACATGGATCTCGACGCTGATTTGAAAAGCATATTTTGTAACCTTGATCAGCCCAGAGACGCAGTTTAGCATATCTGCTCAATGGACATGGTTGATACCCTAATTTTTGGTGTAGATGAATCCTTCATATTCCAGAGTGTTGTTTTGAATCCGAATCAAAAAAATTAATCATTGAAAAAAGAGATGTAAAAAATAAGAAAAGAAAACATTGTTCAGAACTTGACCTTGTCAATATGCAGGCATCCAAAATCTCTCAACTTCACATGGCAACCGGAGATGCTCTTCATGATTCTGTTGGAGTCATTGAAGCCGAAAATGCCAGGCTAAAGAATCGGATTAAGGAATTAGAGGAAGCTTTGTTTCCTATGCCATTGCTTCACAGTTCTTTGGGAATAGTCATGCCTGCTACTACGTGCACCCCTGCAACAAATCTAAAAGGGTCCTCTAGATTCCTCACATCCTGTAGAGGATATGTCGAGAAAAATATCAACAAAAGAATGGAACTGATTACTAAGGCATGGGAAACATCACAGAATATGGATTCCCTAGGGAGTAGGGTAGATAACTTGCTCCTACTTCTACAGACAGATTTAAAAAATGAAGAAACTTTCTATGTGCACACGATCATCCCTTTTTCCTTTCATGTCAACAACATGCTAGAGACGAAAATAAGACAACATGATCTCCCTTCCAATAAACAACTCACTCAATTAGAAGCATGATGGAAAGAGAAAGTGAAGAACTTGTGTCTCATCGTCCAATCATGTGAGCAAGCAATATCAAAGAAAAAAGCATTATTCATAAAGCTCACCAAAATAGACTTAGCAGGAAAGACAAACGGCTTCCAAGACCCCAGCTTAATCCTCAACTCGTTGGCCTCAACCAAGAAAGATTTTGATAAACAAGTTGATAATTTGAAGGCCTTGTCTTTATAAATTTTTTACATGATTCTTAAATATCATGAAGAAGAGGTGGACAACTGGCTAGTCCAGTATTCGGTACAGAATGGAGACATTGATGAAGCTATGTGTAAACTTTCAATTGATCTAAGCGAATTAGAAAATGAATTTTTCAGCACTAAAATCCGCAATGACATCAACGTCGCCCCCTTTAGAAGCTATATTGAAGAGAATTTGAACTAGGTCACTAACGAAATCCAGCAGGGAAATGCATAGTTCTTTCTTTATCAATCCAGTTATTCCAACTTTTTTGAGTAGAAATCTATAGCCAAAAAATGATCTTCCCATTTCTACTTTTCAGGTATTACATTGTATCGTGTCCAACTTCTTTCCACAATATCATTTCTTGTACATATTTATGTTATGGTCTGCGGGAGCCCCAATCCCAGTCTATATGACAAACACATTTACATTTCCAGGGATATGTAAAAAACTATTATTTTTTTCATATATTCCAAATAAAACTATTCTTTTGTCTCCTTATATATTTATGTGTTCCTAGATTTTTATCTTCAACTATGCTGAATGTGAATTCATTCTATTTATTTTATCTCAGTTCTTTTTTTTTCCTATGCATATTTTCTCCGGCCTGGTCATTTTCAAAATAAAGTATGAAATAAATCACCGACTCAAATTTGAGATATCATATTTCAGATATATGTGTGTGTGTGTGTGTGTGTGTGTGTGTGTGTGTGTGTGTTTCTTTAAATTTCCAAGAATATGTAACACGTTTCATTATTTTTAATATAAATGACATAAAATTGTGTTCACTACTTTTTTTGTACTCAAACGAGTAGAGAGTATGTCATTTCTTGCATCTTGACCACATGTCCTTCATACTTTTGCTACAAAGACCCTTAAAATTAAAATAGTCTGCAAGTCTGCTTGTCAATTTGTATATCACGGAACTGTGGGTTCTCTTTGTAGGCCATGGAACAACAAACGCCCAATTTTTAGTCCGCTAGCTCCACAACCCGCGATCCAAAATCTGTCTAAGTATTAAATCAGGGCTCTGTGCACATATGGAATGAGGGCTTCATGCATGCTCTATAAAATCTTATCCCCATAATTTATAAAAGTACATATTTCATATGTATAAAAGTAAATATCTACTTTAAAAAATTGCATATTTTCTATGTATAATTTATGCTCTCCGGGAACCTATAATTTGATACATTTCAATTTCTTGTATCCACGAGCCCCAGTTTTAAAGAAAACTAATTCAGGAATGCTATTTATTTGGTCATTTTGTCCACCGCCCTATGTAACAGACATTGGCACTATATTTTTTGTGCTTTTGTCCACCACCGTATGTGAAACCTATGTAAAGAAAACTAATTCGCAAATGTTAAATTTTTGGGACACAAGCCCCTTAAAATTGAAATAGTCCGTAGGTCCCATTGTCAATTTGTATATCACGAAACTCTCGGTGCTATTTGCGGCACATGGAACAACAGAAGCCCGATTTTTAGGTCCCCAGCCCGAGAACTCGTGATCCAAAAACTGGCTAAGTATCGAATGAGGGTTCCGTCCATGCTCTAATTTGGGAATGGTCTCTAGGAACCTATAATTTCATAAATTTCAATTTCTTGTGTCGATGAGTCCCTGTTTTAAATAATAATTTATGCTCTCTGGGAACCAATAATTTGATACATTTCAATTTTGTGTATCCACGAGCCCCTGTTTTAAAGAAAATAATTCAGGGATGCTATTTATTTAGTCATTTTCTCCACCTCCCTATGTAACAAACATTGACACTATTTTTTGTGCTTTTGTCCACCACCGTATGTAAAACCTATGTAAAGAAAACTAATTTGCGAATGCTAAATATTTGGGACACAAGCCCCTTAAAATTCAAATAGTCCATAGGTCCCATTGTCAATTTGTATATCACGGAACTCTCGGTGCTATTTGCAGGACATGGAACAACAGAAGCTCGATTTTTAGGTCCCCAGCTCGAGAACCCGCGATCCAAAAACTGGCTAAGTATCGAATGAGGGTTTTGTCCATGCTCTAATTCGGAAATGCTAGTTTTTTTTTTCTGCTTTTATGTGTTCCTAGATTTTTATAGACAATATGTATAGACAGTTACATATTTGCTATGTATAGTTTATGGTCTTAAAGAAAACTAATTCAGGAATGCTATTTATTTGGTCCTTTTGTCGACCGCCCTATGTAACAGACATTGGTACTATATTTTTTGTCCTTTTCTCCACCAGCGTATGTAAAACCTATGTAAAGAAAACTAATTCGCGAATGCTAAACTTTTGAACACGAGCCTCTTAAAATTCAAATAGTTCGCAAGTCCGATTGTCAATTTGTATATCGTGGAACTGTCGGTGCTATTTGTAGGACATGGAACAATAAAAGCCCGCTTTTCAGGTCCCCAGCCCGAGAACCCGCGATCCAAAGACTGGCTAAGTGAAGAGCTCTCTCTTTTAAAGAAAACTAATTCGGGAACACTATTTTTTTCATACTTATGTTCACCAACCTATGTAACAGACGTCAATACTATTTTTTTTTCTTTTTTGGTCCACTAGCATATGTAAAAAGGAAAACTAATTCGGGAATTCTAAACTTGTTTTAATTAATTATAAATGATTTTATTGATAGAAAAAATAAGTTACTGAGTTTATTATTTCAATTTGGCTATTCGACACGAGCCCCTTCAAATTCAAATACTCCGCAAGTCTGATTGTCAATATGTATATCACATAACTCTAGGTGCCACTTGTAGGACACAGAACAACAAAATCCCACTTTTCAGGTCCCCAACCCGAGAACTCGCGATCCAAAAACTAGCTAAGTCAAGAACCCGCTCTTTTAAAGAAAACTAATTCAGGAATGTTATTTTTTTCATACTTGTGTTCACTAGCCTATGTAATAGACCTCAGTACTATTTATTTTTTCTTTTTTTGTCCACTAGCATATGTAAAAAAGAAAACTAATTTTGATAGAAAAATAAGTTTTTGAGTTTATTATTTCAATTTGGTTATTCGACACGAGACCCTTCAAATTCAAATACTCCACAAGCCCGATTGTCAATATGTATATTGTGGAACTCTAGGTGCTATTTGTAGGCCACGGAACATCAGAAGCCTAGTTTTCAGCACACCAGTCTGAGAACCCGCGATCCAAAAATTCAAGTAGTCCGCAAAACAACTTGTCAATTTGAATATTGTGGAATTCTCGATGTTATTTGTAGGGCACGGAACAACAGAAGCCCAATTTTCAGCCCGCAACCCCGACAACCCAGAATGAAGCTTACATGCATGCTCTATATATCTATTTAATCAAATTACATATTTGATTTTTGTAGGCCACGGAACAACAAAAGCCCAATTTTCACCCCAATTACCTATTTAATTTTCAGCCCGCCAGCCCCGAGAACCCGTGATCCAAAAATTCAAATAGTCCACAAGACCGCTTGTCAATTTGTATATCGTGGAAGTCTCGGTGCTATTTGTAGGCCACGCCACAACAGAAGCTCAATTTTCATCCTAGCACCTCGACAACCCGGAATCAAGGTTTCGTCCATGTACTTTATAAAATTACAGATTTCATATGTATAATTTATGTTGTCCAGGAACCTATAACTTGATAAATTCAATTTCTTTTGTATCCACCAGCCCGTGTTTTAAAGAAAACTAATTTGCAAGTTAGTATGTCAATTTGTATGTCAAGTAACATTCGCGAACCTATGTCAATTTTGCACCAAACACTTCTCCACGAACCTATGTAATAGGCGTTACTACTATTTGTTTTGTGTTTTTTTCCTTGGGGCTTTAAAATTCTAATAGTCCGCAAGTCTGATTTTCAGTTTGTATATCGTAGAACTATCGATGCTTTTTGTAGGGCACGAAAGAATAGAAGCTTGATTTTGAGCCCGACATCCCGAGAACCCACCATCCAAAAACTGGCTAAGTATTGAATGAGGGCTCCGCTTTATAAGATTACATATTTTGTGTATAAATTATGCTATCCAGGAACCTTTCATTTCATAAATTCCAATTTCTATTGTGTCCATGATCCCTTCTTTTAAACAAAATAAGCCAGGAATGCTAATTCTTTTTGTGTTTTTTGTCAGCAAACCTATGTAACAGACATTACCACTATTTTTTCTGGTTTTTGCCCACGTTCCCATGTACTTCAACTTCCTACCCATGTGTCTCATGAATTTAACTCCAGCTCGCTCGAGGTAGGGCGCCATTACTCTCAGTGTGCCCTGCTCTTCTTTCACATCCTTTCGACGGACCTTGCTGGGCCTTTACTCTGGGCATGCTACCATTTATGGAACCTCACCAGCTCCCCGACCTATTTCAATTTCTCCACCGGCTCCAGATGGCCTATTCTTTCCTGGTTTTTCTTCTTAGAGCTCGGCCTCCTGCCCAACCTTTCCCTGCTCTACTTTTGTCCTCTCCTGCTCTGTTGCTGGTGCATTTTCTCTCTCCCACTGTTCCAGAGATGCCCCAACGATGAGGGAATTCAAAACGTGGGTCAGCCTACCAGCCAAACCGGCCCCGCCTGGTCCTCCATCCCCCACCTGCTCCCTCACTGCTATACTCCTCCTCTTCGACCACCTCGTCCTCATCCCTGGCGCAGTCGACTCAAATTCTTGCTTCTCTTCCACCCCTTGCTACTTCCCTTGCCAACAGAATGGAGGGGTTGGACTGCTCAGGGCCCTCACTAGACTACAACCCAACACCTTTACGCAATTCGACATTTGTTTCACACCCAGACCCTTTGGCTCCTCCCAACTCTCCAGCCACCCAGTCACTTCAGGACCACCCTCACGACGCCCAATTTCAGATGGATGGTCCGAAAGCGAGTCAAAATTCGCGACAAAAACCCTAATCTTGATTCGGTTCCAACACTGACCCATAATGTGAGTGTAAAATAGGCCTTGCACTGGTGCAGAGCCTGGTATTTGACCTATGTCACGACATGGACGACCTCCGGTTTCGCCTAGAGACCCTGGACAAAAAATCCTCTCAACTCCTGCAGTTTCTCTCTGCGTTATAGGGTGCTCATCACCTCCCACCAGAGACAGGCCAAGCAGCAACATCCCAACCAGCAGCAACCTCCGCACCAGTGTTGGCACTGGAAACTTTGGTCCACGCAGAGGAAAACCGTGAGGAGAAGAGGCTTCCATCACAGCCAGAGGATGTCCAGAAGGAAGATCACTTGCCATCACAGACGAAGGACGCCATGCAACTGGACCGGACACCAATCGAGGAGGAGCCGCCTTCTGCATGGCCATGTCGTCGTACTACAGCCCATACCGATGATCTATTTCTTTTTTTTCTCTATTGTTTTCTCATGTGCATGTCGACCTTTCATGCATTTGTCCATGGTTATTATAGTTATGTTGTCTATACTTTCCACAGTTGTAACGACCACACTTACGGGCCAGAGTTTTGAACTCTTTTTGCGTCAGTAACAATCTAGACTTTAGTTATGAAGCGGTTCGGCTGGCTGATCTGGTTTCCCCTTAGGGCAGCTCAGTATTTACAGCTTGAAACCATGGAAATTCTCTGTAGTCCTTCATTTTGACAGACTTTTATACAATCTTACTTATAAAAAAAAATTATTGACTAAAATTTAAATAATTGTTTATACTATTCATTAAGTAAAACATGTTATAGTGTTCTATAAATTACTATAAATCTTCATACTATGTTATAATATTCTATAAATTACTCAGTCTCATGTACATGATGGAATTTTTGGGTGCAAAATGTATATAACATAAGTGTTTGGTGCAAAATGTATATCACGGAACATGTTGGACATTAAAAGTGTGAACTCGCGACTCCGTATTTGTTCGGTGCATTTCTATAAATTACTCTCATGTATATGACCAAATTGTTGCATGCAAAATGTATATGATGGAAGTGTTGGGTGCAAAATGTATTTCATGGGACAGGGTGGCCATAAAAAATGAAAAAAATGAACTTGCGACTTCGCCAACCTGCCACTCCGTAATTGTTGGGTTACATTGGTTATGCATTGAATATTTCATGTACTATCAAACTTAGATCCTAGGAACCTTCATTCATGTACTAGACATTAATAATTTTTGATAAATTTCAAATAAACTAATTTAGGAATACTAAATTCTGCATGAATACCACGTGTACTGCAACTTGCGATCCATGCATTTACTCCCCTTCCAACCTGGCAGGGACTACCTATCATGCAACACTTATTTACGGCATGCTATATCATATCTTTTCTTTTCTTCAACCCTCCTTATCCATCCAAGCTTGTAATCATCCGATTCATGTAAGGCAAGATGACAACAACACGTGAAATTTATTTTCCCACGTGGAAAATAGTATTATATTAGTTAATGCTCCATTTCAAATATGACTTGCTTTTGGTATTATAAGTGTTTTTGGTTTGGATAAATGGAATGCTCGATTCTTTATTTGTCACTTTGTATATGCTACACTTGTATGGAGATGGAGAGGCGAAGCATGAAGATATCTATGGATATATGAATGAGAGAGTATGAATGTATTGTTGAATTTTGAGATTT
>ML783578.1:144762-159292 GCA_009831015.1 Picea engelmannii | reverse complement strand
AATGATAGATTTAACACATGATAGATTTAAAAAATATATATATATTTTAAACAAAATTCATTTGATAAAAAAAATTCAAAACAATTGTAAGAATAAACATACCATTAAAAAAAAGTTTGACATAACATAATAAACCAATATAAAAATATCATTAAAAAAATAACACAATTGTAAGAATAAACATACCATTAAAAAAGTTTGACATAACATAATAAACCAATATAAAAATATCATTAAAAAGATAACTTAACTCCTTACCTATTGAATTTTAATGCATAACAAAACCAATTGTTTTTTATGCATAACAAAATTTTCAAAGCCTATATAAATTTCGATGACTTCAAAGTTCAATTTAAAAAATATTCCATTTTTATTAATATAAGACACACCTTTATAAATACAGCTTTGAAAAATATTTTCACTTAACTTTTAAACTTAAAACCAATAAACCATCTTTTAATTTTCACGTTGAATTTCCATTTTTAAAGCACTTTTCATTAATTTTAATTACAAGTTAACACATAAATTCCTTTGTTAGATTTTTACATGTAATTACAATACTATTTCACTTACATTCATCACTTACACACATTACGCATATGATGAAGTAAATTCCTTTATTAGATTTTTACTTGTAATTACAATACTATTTCATTTACATTCGACACTTGCACACATTAAGCATATGATAAGTAAATTCCTTTGTTAGATTTTTACGTGTAATTATTATACTATTTCATGTGTTTTTGAAAATTTCTCATTATATTAAATATAATAGTTGCACATCGTCATAATAACCTTACAACCTAAAATACATAAGGTTCAACACTGTTAAATGAAAATAACATTCTAACACCTCCTCAAAAAAACATATAAACTCAAAAAACATATAAACTGTTATAGTATACTTTTTATCTCAAACTGATCAAGGATTGTATGAAAATATATAGTATCTACCTCCTTACTCTATGATAGATTTTGCAGAACTACAAAAAAAAACATTAGGAATAGAAATATGCTAAAAAAGGTGCAGAAAAGAGAAGGTCCCTTGTTTCCTTATATCCATTTGTTATATATTATCTTCCCTTCTGGATTCTGTAAAGCCTTTTTGGGTAGTGTATCAATCTCTCGATTATGTTCCCAAAATATGTGAGAGAACCTAATTGTATTGAACGTATTTGTTAGTTCTCTAATTCTGTCCTTCCAGCCCATTAAAGAGATGAGCTGTAGATTTCCTCTGAAGTTCAGCCAGTCAATTACTATTTTTGAGTCTCCAAAGACCTGTAGTGTATCAATATCCACAAGAGTAGCCAAGATTAAGGTCGCCAAAACACCAAGTAATTCAACTCTTGTGTTTGTACCTGGACCACAATTGATAGTCCATTTGTAAACAATAGTGTCAAATAGTTTAATCACTCCTCCAGCCTCACTCTGTAATATTATTTCACTTACATTCAACACTTGCACACATTACGCATATGATGAAGTTTTTATGATCTTGCCATTTTTCACTTCATGATTCATTATCACGTAACCTCTAAAAGGGATATATGCAACAAACACAACACACCGTGTTCTATAATAAATATGCACTTGGAAGAGTCATGCACCGGTGAAGATCCATATAGTCCTATAATGTAGACACAAGTACAAGTTGCAGACACAAGTACAAGTTGCATTCAAGTATGACAACTCTATAAAGCTCTCATGAGTTAGTGTTAAGTATTTTATCTTTCATTGAAAGAAGGTTTGACCTAAGCACTAGAGGACTAAGAAAAATCACAAGAACTATATCGAGTGTCACCCTACCAATCAACATAACAACATATGTATCATGGATTTCTTTAGATATTAGGGCAAGACATCTTGTAGTTTCTAAACAGAAAGTGAAGACAAAGCATAGACATCCAATGAGGTTATTGTAGCCATTTTCCTTTCCATAATGGAAGTGGGGAGTTTTCACAGTTGCTTTTATTACAAAGCTTCCTAGAAAAGTGAAGCAACATGATTCCATCATGGCGGTGGTGGATAAATTAACTAAGGCAACTCATTTCATTCAAGTAAAGATTACACACAAGGTAGCCAATATTGCATAAATTTACATGAAAGAAGTTGTCAGCTACATGGAGTGCCTAAGGCAATAGTTTCAAAAAGAGATCCAAAGTTTACTTCGAATTTTTGGAAGGGTTTCTTCAAAGGCTCTGGGACAAATCTAAATCTCAACACAACATATCACCTAGAGTCAAATGGGAAAACAGAGAGGACTAACAGGATAATTGAGGACATGCTTCGAATGCATGTGATGGATCAACCATCAAAGTGGGGATATTATTTTCATTTAATTGAATTTGCCTACAATAATGGGTATCATGCCTCATTGAAAATGAGTATGTTTGAAGCATTGTATAGAAGAAAGTGTAACACACTAGTGAGTTGGGATAATCAGGCAGACATAGCAGTTGTTGGACCAGATTTGTTAAAAGAAATGGAAGAAAAAATGACAAAGATCAAGTAGAATTTAAAGGCTACCCAAGATAGGAAGAAAATTTATGCAGACAATAATAGAGTGTTTAGATATTTCAAAGTGGGCGAACATCTGTTCTTAAAAGTGAAGGTAAAAAGAAGTTCGCTAAGAATAGGAAGTTGTCTAAAGTTGACGATGATATATTATGGACCTTTTGAAATATTAGAAAAGACAGAGCCGGTTGCATACATGCTATCATTTCATGCATCCATGAGAGTGCATAATGTATTTCATTTGTCATTATTAAAGAAATATGTGTCTGACCCTAACCAAATAATTGATTGGAATGTGATCCAGGTGGATCACGAAGGGAATTTTCGGGTGGAACTTGTACACATCTTGGACCGGAAAGTAAAAGTGCTCAAGAACAAGGCCATAGGGTTGGTAAAGGTTCAATGGAACTAATACGGTCCTAAAGATGCTATATGGGAGCATGAAGAAAACCTGTGGGAGGAATACCCGCAAAGTTTTGACAATTTTGAAGAAAATAGAATGCAAGACTCCATTTTGAGTAGCTAGAGATCCAAAACCACATCTCAGAGTCCTAACCAACTGTGCTAGGAACTCTGATAAAAAAAATGGCTCATTCCTTGGGTTAATCCTGATAAATGAATGACACATTCATTTGATTAGCCTTGATAAAAGAATGGTGCATTCTTTGGGTCGATGAGTTGAGAGGAAGAGATTATGGTTGGAACTGCTACTCAAGTTGTAAAGGTGTAGAATTTTATTTTCTGAGTATCGTGATGTAAATTTGGATATATGTATATCGACAAAGTGTGCACTAAGGACAACGCACAATTGTAGGGGAAGGGGAATATAACATCCCCAATATAATCCCTAGTTTAATTTATGCTTAATGTAGATATAATGTGTGGCTACAGCGAAAGCGATGTATATGCAAAATATATTTATGAATGTTAATAATAAAATTGTGAGGCCAACTGCTAAGGGGACATAGACAGAGAAGGGGGTTGAATTAATCCACAAGAGGGGGGTAAGTCTGTTGAGAAATACTGAGAGGGGGAGGGTGAATCAGTATTTTGAGCTATCAATCGATTTTCACTTTTCTTTCACTGAAAACCTTAGGCTACTTTGTAGAGACCAGCTATTGTATAGTCTTACCAAAACAAGAGTGCATCCAGAGATCTTATTATGAATTTCTTCATTCATCAGATGTCTATTAAGCAGTAATTCAGTGCATTAATAACAAAATAAACCAACACACATGAATAAGACACACGAACACCAGGATTTAAGGTGGAAACCCAAATCGGGAGAAAAACCACCACTGCCATTGTCTCTGTCTTCAATAATTATTATTAAGAAAATGTTTTACAACATTGTACTAGTGCAGACTCATACTAGTACGCAGGCTTCTACCTGCAGAAGGCTGCAACCTTCTCTCGTTTACCAGCCTTTCCTGGAAGGGAGCTTCAACCCCCTGAAGATAGCATCAGTTTCTACTGGGAGGTTGCTACTACTGAAGGGTTTAACCCTCAAACTCACTGCTGACCGTGTTTCATTAATTTTCACACTGGATCAGGCAGTTTCATCTAGTGGCTATGACAACAACTGAAATTATCTCTAGAGAAAACACAGATCTACAGACTGCCAGGCAGCTGCAAAAGCTTCCTAAACACACATTACACAAGTCAATAAACCTGGAGATGATGCCTCCACTCTTGTGGTTGCTAAACCCACAGCCGAGAACTCTCTGTCAATATAGATCTGCCACCCAACTACCACAATGAGGTTCCTCTATCCTCAAACCTTCCATGCGGCCTGCAAAAATGACCTCAGCCACCTATAGATATCCTTACTGTCAGAAAATGGCCTCCACATCCTCCAAAAAGGACCCCTGCAACCTATCACCGTCCTCCTTTGCCTTTTTCGGATCACCTGTAGAAAGGGAATCGACCCCTTCTTAATCCCATGGGTCCAGGAACCGTTCAACGCTCATCAGGTCCCATATTTATTGCTCGGGGGAAATTGGGCCCCTTTTTAAAATTTGAATTAAACCTACACGCGCCTTTTTAAATTGGGTTTTGGCATTCCTTATGTAATGGTTTCTTTGCCACTACAAATCGCGTCCCCGAAACTCCGATATGGAGAAAATCAATGGTCCTGATCATTTCTGGATCTGACGGTCCAGATTCACTCGCGATTTTGCATTTCACGAAATCGGGGTTTTTGATGTCAAGTGACTTTGTCATTTCAAAGTCCTGATCCCCGATGCTGATGCGCCCCTTTCCACGTGCTAGCCCTGCTGGCTATAGGCCTTGGCCCATATGACCATCAACACATGACCTCGGTCAAACCTCTCATCGGGGTTTCGACGTTTTTGATGACGCTGGCCCTCCCGGCTCAGCTCCTGACACGCGTCCCACCGAATGGACGATTCAGATTCTGCGTCGGGGTTTCCTTTAGGGATTTCCCGATCCTTCGTTCACAGGAATATTGATTTTCCGATTCCCGACACGCTTGTCCTCCGACGGGCCTTTGCCTGCCACCTGTCCTCCAGGGTGGCCCCACACGCTATCTTCTTTATCGGGAAACCGTGTATCGCGATTTCGCGATGTCTGATGCACTTGTTCACGAGACTCGCAAAACTCCGATTATCGATTCTCTGATGAAACACCTGCCACCTGTCGAGCTCATCCCGGTTACGCCCGACCGCTGCCACACGTCTTTCCAAATGGACGGTCCCGATTATGTCGAGATTTCGAGACTTTCAGTGTCTCGGTTCTCACGACCTTGAAAGCTTCGATCTCCCGATGGTTTATCTCCCTCGCAGCTTATGTAGATCTGAAGTCTGTCGGCGATCCTCTTCAGCGATCATACGCGCCCATCCAAAACTCAACCATACACTGATGAAAACTCTTCTTCTTTCATTGCCTCATGCTTTTCCATCAATGACAATATTTCCAACAGAGTCTAAGAGAATGGCCAAGAGGGGGTCCAAGGGGGAATTACCCATGTATATTAATTCAACAAATTTTCCTAAATTTTGTATTGGTATATGAACCTTCTAATTTCTGATTGAGTGTTCCCAAAGCCAATCATTGAATACATTTAAGAGGGTGGCTGGGAGTGGTCACATCCAAAAGTTATTGGGAACATGGGGGCTGAGTAAAATCAAATTGTGGAAGTGTGTGAGTCAAGAAAGTAAGTCAAAGAGAGGAAATTTGTATGGGTAGCTACAACAGTTTTTCACAATCAAGTTTTGGTGCATGAGGAGCAAGTAGAGAGAAAGGAAGAGAGGTTGGATCTGATTCATCCATGGAGGGTGAATTCTAGAGCACGTTGGAGCGTATCTGGAGCATTTTGGAGCTGGAGATTGAAGAGTCAGGTTATCATACATGAAGAGTGAAATCTTGAGTGATTTTCACTAAAACAACAAGTGTTTTTTGTTATTACTGGTAGTTTTTTCTAGCAACAAGTTCCCTTGAGTTTCCAGCTGAGAGATTCTTGGTTACATGTGCCAAAAAGACCTTGATAAATGAATGAGACTGTTCCATATTATTTTCGGCATGAAATGAGAAAAGAGATATAATAAATAAATGTACAGAGATATATCAAATATCCAATAATATAAAAGAGATATATCAAATATATAACCATAAACACAGAGATACAATAATACACAATTTCTACTAATGAGTGAATTGTACAAAACTGGAGAAATACAAAGTGAAAGACTCACTAGGAAGAGATGTATTTTCATGAGAAGAGATGTGATGGATACTCACATTCGAAAGAATATGGATTTTATAATGAGGGTCCAAAGGCCTTTTCAACATAAATAAAATCCAAAACCCTAACCTTGAAAGATGAAAATGAAACAATTTTGTGGACCCTGTTTTGGGTAGTTTGGTGTATCAACTTCCTGGGGGCATAACTTTGGCATACGATCTCCATTTGGGGTGAATGATAGCTCGTTGAAAATATATCGTAGAGGAGATTCATTTTGAGGGATCAATCAAAGTCTTTGGCTATCATTGAGGTGCTCGATCCTTAAAAAAGTTCATTTAGGCCCTTAAAATGGTCTTGAAAGTTTAGGAACCGAAAAACTGCTAAAAATAGTAAAATGCTAAAAGACTGTTTTGGGCCAGTTGGAATAGGTGAGTGGCCACCAATATCCACCTAGATAAATACTCCCTCCTTAGGAAGAAATGGTCTCTATTGCATTGAGTTCTTAGGGAGAGGGTAAAGCATTTGTTGAATTTGCATCTTGATGAGTTGATTTCCTTGTTGGAGAAGTTGCACTGCTTAGATTATTGAAGGATGTCACGAACCTGTGGCTGGAAGGGTTGGGACTTTTTAACAAGTATAAATATATGAGATGACTATGTGCAGAAGGAATCCTTGTGCTTTGCTTCAATCTTTTAGACCTATTTTTTTGGACAGAAGGTCCTTGGACTGAGGTTGTAATGGTTGCGGTGTTCTTCTGTTCATCTTTTGAACAGATTGTGAAGAAGATGAATTTTGTAGTATGAGATACTATCTTGTGGCACTATTTAGGTGGGACGGTTGTCAAAACTACCTCTGGTATCTTGTAGATATGACCCCCCAGAGTAACAATGACACTACATGATCGAGACTCATAAATATCATGGCGCTTCCACATATATGGTTGTCCCAATAGAACATTATAGACATCTAGTGGGGAAACATCACATAATACCTCATCCTTGAAGGGATGGATGTCGTATGACAATCAACACTGTTGGCTAACATGGAGGTCTCGTCCCTGGCAAAGCCACCTGATGTTGTATGGTTGCGGGTGTGGTGTTGTCAACAACCCCAATTGTTTGACGACCTCTGTTGGGATGAGATTCTTTTTGCTTCCTCTATTAACAATAAAATGCAGTGGGGTCCTCTTTACCCACATCTGTGAATGAAAACGACGCTCCCCCTCTTCAAGTTTTTTTTGTTCTTCTGGTTGAATTGTTGCGATCGTGACAATAGCAGTGGGGTCTGCATCGATGATCTGTATTTTCCCATTATTTTATGAATCAAGGTTCGGATCCTTGTCTTTGGTATTGACCAGCAATGATTTTTTTGAACGACATTCATTAGTGTTGTGTCAGGGGATTTTGTGGAAATTGCACCACTTTCTAGTGTCCTTCTTCGTCTTTCTGTTACCCTTCATTTCCTGTGGCTTGGGATGGTTTTCGGGAGGTTGTTTGTTAGAGATATCTTTATCATACTTTGGTTGTTGTGGATTTGTATACCCGAACTCCCGTTTGTTCTGGCGCCTAAAGTTTTTCTCGATTTTGGCATGATATCAATATGAAGCTCTTACTGATGAGATGTCCATGAAATCCATTTTGGTTTGGATGTACCTATGCAAAGCCCCATGATATTTCAGAACCAGATGTCGCTCAGAGTCTTTGATACCCAAATTGGTGCACAAGGTATGAAAATTATTTGTGAACTACGTCACTGTTTGGCCCCTCTCTTTTTGTAGTGTGGTCCATCTCATGGATTGGTCATCATAGTTACCAACAGGGTAATATTGTTCCTTGATCGCATCCACAAAAAAATCCCAAGTGGGCTCAACCCCATATATTCCAAACTCCTATGTGGAACTTTGCTCCTACTAATTTTCCCACCTATGTTTGACATGGGTGAGAGCCTTAAGGAGTGCAAAAGTGATCTTTTCCCCGTCAGAGAAATTATGAATAGAGAAATAACCTTCTATGAGATTTAACCATTTTTCTAGGGCACCTGCATCTATCTGTCCTTCAAATACAGGAATATCAAAATTAACTAGTACCTTGAAAGGTGAGGTTCCTACAAATTTTTCGTTTGATGAATATGCACATGTTTTTATCGACAAACGTTGAAGGATATGGGAAAAAGTCTCCATCATTTCGTCCCTCTGTCACATGAGAGCTTGCTCAAGAAATAGATTAATAGAATATTATGCTCTGTCGTTTTTCTTTTCTTCCGCCATGGAGGGTTTCTTTGGCATGTGAGATAGATTGTCCTCAAGAGAGACAAGCTCGATACCCAACTTGCTATACTCAGACCTCATCGAGGACATGCACTGAAAAATGATCAAGAGCATCTTGCTTTGATACCACTGATCTGTATTATTTTCGGCATGAAATGAGAGAAGAGATATAATAAATAAATGTATAGAGATATATCAGATATCCAATAATATAACTAAGATATATCAGAGATACAACCATAAACACAGAGATACAGTAATACACAATTTCTATTAATGAGCAAATTGTACAAAACTATAGAAATATAAAGTGAAACATTCGTTGGAATGGTGGCAGCTTATCTCTGAAAAGAGATGTGATGGCTACTCACATTCACAAGAAGATGGATGTTACAATGAGGCTCTAAAGGCATTTTTAACATAAAGAAAATCCAAAACCCTAACCCCAGAAGATGAAAAGCCAACTGTTTTGTGGACCCCTTTTTGGGTAGTTTGGTGTATCAACTTCCCCATGGCGTAACTTTGGCATGTGATCTCCATTTGGGGTGCACAATAGATCTTTGGAAAGGTATCCTTGAGGAGATTCATTTTGGGGTCTCAATAAAATATTATGGATATTATTGAGGTGTTAGATCCCAAAAAAACTTCATTTAGGCCCTCAAAACAGTCCTGGAAGTTTAGGAACCAAAACACTGCTAAAAATAGTAAACTTCCATAACATTGTTTTGAGTCAGTTGGAAGAGGTGGGTGACCACCGATATCCACTTGGATCAAGGAACTAACATTAATTAATGGGTCGACTCCTTGGGTTGGTCAAGTCGAGAGGAAGAGAGCTGGTGGAAAATCAGGATCGATGTAGGAGAATACCAGTGGGTGGTTAGTTTTGTGAGTTATGAGTGGACAATGAGAGACCAACCTCTTTTGTAGATTACTAGACTCAGCTTGGGGGTGACTAGATGTTGATATTTGGAACAATAAGTCTATGGTTGGGTGGAACGTCCATCCCAGGTAGTCGGTTGCACAACATATTTAAAAATAAGTCTTTTATCATGTTGTTGTGTTATTTTATATGTTATTTTATATGTGTTATTGTTGTGCATGATCTCTGTGTATGAGAAAGATGATTATATGTCGGTGTGTTGAGTTATTAAACTGTATTTCATGTCTATTTAGCCTGCTTTAGATGCATGTAATTAATTGTAATAGACATTAGCTAAATCTAGTTTTAATTCGTAGCTGAAAGCTACAACAAATTTAAATTAGTTAGTGAGGTTTTGTTTTTTGAGTTTTCCGCACTGTAATGCCACTCGATTGGGTTGGGGGACATTACAATACCTCACCAACAATGCATCCATAGCTTAATATACTCATATTCTCTAGGAAATGCAACAATTACTTCCACCACATTCTAGTCTCAAACATAGTAGTAGCTTAATGACATGTCACAATAGCATGAGAAGAAGATTACAGACAAAATTTTGTCTTGATTGTCAAGTAGATCACCACAAATGTGAGTGCTTGTATATTCTTTTAACTAGGATACCACACACATATCGACTACTTTCGACTATTGGAAGTGATATTTATCCTTCTCCATCCGCTCTCTTTGTTGGATGACATCAACAAACTTGATCAACTGTAAAACATATAAGAACATAATGGTTGTTATGTACAAAGTTTAAGTTGGTGTTATTTTTTGTTTTCATATCTTTGTTCTATTCACTAATTTCTGAGAAAAATTGTATGGAAGAAAATTGTTTAAAACTCTTGAGTATGAGTTATGAACAACTACATTATTCTGTCATTTCATTTCTCAGTTATATATATATAAACATTTTTCATGACAAATGGTAGTTACTTGGTCTCAATTCGTTTAGAAGAAGATGTCGTTATAACATATTTTCATTATTTAAATTACTAAATAAAAACATTAAAGATGTGTATGATTGGTGTTGAGCTTGTTAGTGATAATTCTTGTCATGGGCTCGAGAGAATTCGGGTCTACAAGTTGCACGAAATGCTCAAGCACAGCACGGGAGAATCCCTGTTTTTCCAAGTAGGAGGTCAAGCGAGCGGGCAAAGTGTCGTCGGCAGCATCCAAGGTCTATTTTGCGAAGCAGATCAATGGTCGGTGGGTAATTGCACTCAGCCGAGTCACGCCAAGTATAGCGCAGAAGTTTTCAAAGAGGTGAACGGTCAAAAGTCTCCGTGGAGAACTCGCGAAGTAACGAGGGCCATTGATCATGATCAGTTGATTCGTGGGTTCATTTCTTGAACTCGGGGTTCGTGAGTTCGAAAGACGGACCATATCCTTTGGTTGCGTGAGATCACGAGTCGCGAGAATTGTGGAAAGGAAAAGAGCCATCGCCTCTCGGGATTTCGCGGAGGGAGAGTGCCAAGGTTCGACACTCCAACTTGTGAGGTTGAGAGTTGCGAGAGGCGCCAGCACTTAAGCCTTAGCCGATGGTTACGTGTGGAGGGAACCGACAGTAAAAAGATCTATACAGTATTGTCAAGAAGATCTCAGCCATCCATCTAGAGGGACACGTGGTGCACGATTAGGCTGCTCGCCTTTTCGCCCATCGCGACTTTGAAACATAAGGACTAGCTCCTCCCAGCCATGAGACACGAAGTGCCGGAGGCGTCCAGGGCCCGGGCCCACAGTATTGCCGAGAAGATCTCAGTCGTCCGTCCAAGGGGACGTGTAGTGCATGATCAAGCTATGTCATCATTTCGTCTGTCGTAACTTTGAAGCATGAGGAGCAACCTCCTCCCATCCGCGAAACACGAAATGTCGAAAGCACCTTTGAAGATAGGCACAGGGTCACGGCCTGTGGTCACTTGGGGTGCTAGAAAGAACTGCGCAAAGGGCCGAAGTGCTGGGTTTAGCTGCAGAAGGGTTCACTGTGTTCTCCAGGTGCCAATTCAACTTGATCTCAATCCTAGTACCTGCTTTGAGTGAATGAAGAAGAGAGAGGGTGGTTGAAACCTCGCCTCACTCATTAATTGCAGGGGATGGAGGGTCTGTCAAACCGTCTGCCCAAGGAAGTCTTGTGTATCGATTTTCTCAAAGACGCCATGCCGAAGTCCTCAACTCAACAAAGAAGTCTGTGCACGCTAGCCCATCACTTAATGGTTCAGCTACCCTCCTTACAAGAGCCATGCATAGTTAAGATGGCACTTAAAGAAAGATATCAGTACGAGTTTGATTGAAGGGACACCCAGCCTTGGGTGACTGAGGCACGCCTCTGTGAGGAGAATTTTCCTAAGTATATAAACTCAGTCTTTGTATTTTGTAAGCATCGATGGTAGAGTAGAGCTCCCTATTGTAAGGTTTTAGCTGATATTCTAGTTTGCAGGTTATGCATCTATATATGAGATATCTTGTTTTATGACAGACAGTTTTTCTTACTCCATCTAAGTTCTGTCTCATGCTAAGAGAGTTCATTTCGCGTGAATTATTGCAGTTCTGTTATGATAAATGATTTATCGTTGCATTATTGTATTCTCTGGTTTTCTGTATTTAAATGCAAGAAGACCTTGCGTTTGGATGCCTTCTTCTACAGTCTGTTAGGAACCTGTTGTTTATAACAGACCTCTGCTTTTCTCTTATATAAATCTTCCACCTGTTCACCCTTTATTATAGCTCACTGTCTGAAGTTTATATAAGACCTCACTCACCTATGCATGCCTGGCCTAGTTTTGGAGTTGGAATGATATTGTTTTGAGTTGGCTCCCATTCAGTCATCCCATCTATAAATCACTGTGACATAAAAATGATGGGCATCGGGCTCTGCTCCTGCTAGCAATCCAGGAGTGACTTCTGTCGCCAACATTTCATGCGCCGTTGCCAGGGACGAAGTTGAATATTTTCCCCGGGATTGAACGACAACGATTAACTGATTCTGAAGGTGCATCATATATCAGAATTATCAAGATTGTTTCTGTGCACCTGGAAACTCCATTGTGACGACTCCACTGGGGAGAACCTGCTCTATCAATTGTGGCTTTCAAAGGCAGACACACGCGGTCTCATCCACAGCTGCCCCTAGCTACACCCGAAACCGATCCAGAGGTGGTTCTCAGAAAAGGAAAGGCCCCTGAAGAAGAAGCTTCCACCGCTGATACAGGTAATCCACCATCTCCTTCTGTAAGAACTCCATTTTATCCTCCTCGGTTTCTTAATAGACCTCCTTCACAGGTTTCCCATTTCCTGAATTTCGGGA
This sequence comes from Picea engelmannii, assembly GCA_009831015.1. Taxonomy (NCBI): domain Eukaryota; kingdom Viridiplantae; phylum Streptophyta; class Pinopsida; order Pinales; family Pinaceae; genus Picea; species Picea engelmannii. The sequence continues at coordinate 146,580 of ML783578.1, read as the reverse complement.
GTGTTCCTGCTGAGTTTTCCCCTCCTGGTCTAGAATTGGAGGGAGAAATCCTTGTCACTCCCCTCTCCTCTGAAGTTGTACCTTGGCGTAGACCCACGACCGCAGAAGATTTCCCCACTCTTGCACAAGGAGGAGCACCTGCTGACTTGAGCTCGTTAGCTTTCTCCTTAAACCCGCTCTTCTTTCCCACTCCACTTCGAGACTCATTTCCCGCAGCCCCTTCGCGAACTCCTTCTCCTCCAAGTTCTCTGCCACCTAACATTACTATGGTTGGTGCTAATCCCCCTATGACCAAAATGGAAGCTATTATAGCCACTAGGTATGCTCCCCTTGTGTTACCTCAACCCCTCAATGCCCTCCTGGCAGATGGTTACCTCAAGAAACTACCCAAATTCACGGGTGAGGGGGACGTAACTGCATATGAGCACCTAGAATCCTTTTACAGTTTTACAGATGACAATGTCATCATGCATGAAGACGTATGGATGAGAATTTCTGTCCACAGTCTCCAAGGAGAGGCTAGAAAATGGTTCAAGGCCCTGCCTCCTGGATCTATTGATGGGATCGAAGCACTAGACAATGCCTTTTTGAGACAATGGGGAGATAAAAAAGATTTCATGTATTATATGACAGAGTTTGGATCTTTGAAGAGAAAAGAAGGAGAGTCTGTCTCTGACTTCTCCAAGAGATTCAATAAAATGTATAATAAAATTCTCACTGAGATAAAGCCCTCGGAAGCCTCGGCTAATATCACTTATGCTAGCGCTTTTGATCCTGATTTCTGCCTACTGCTAAGAGAGAGAAGAGCCACTACCCTGGTCGTCGTGCAGGATGCAGCCGTGGAAGTAGAATCTAACATATTGGCTATTGACCGAATCAGGAACGCTGCTGATAGAAACATATCCAAGAAAAGGCTTGAATCCTCCCCATCCAGTTCCTCTCCCATGCCCCATCAGACAGATGAGACAGCCAGAGTGCTAAAATCACTTTCTGCCCGAATGGAAAGGTGGGAATTAGAAGGGAAGCCCATGTACAGAAACCCCCAAAATGTTGATAATAGAGGTTTCAGGAGACCTAATAACCATGGACCACAGGCTTTCCCAAGGGAACAAAGGGAAAAAGACAGAGAGGATCAAAGGATTCAAACCCCTCTCCAAAATAACTTGGTTACTCATGAGGAAGGAGAGGAGATAGACAAATTCGACCCTGAAATTCACTCTGTTGAGGAAGCTCCTCCTTTTCCCCATCTGACTCAGTCTGCATATGAAAAATCCCTGATGAACATTCAGATCCATGAGTTAGGAAAGGGAGAAAGGGCCGGTCATACCTCTAACAGATACAATCTTAGGTCAAGGAAGAAAGAAGGAGACTCTGATAGCCAAGACCAGCCCCTCATAGTAGATAGGCCTACTAAAGTTGCAGCAACCACAGCTAAAGAAAAGAGAACTCAGAGTGCTTTGCCAGCAGCCAAAGAACCTTTCACTAAGGTGAGGGAAGCTCCTAAGCCCATTTCCCCTTCTAATTTTGAGCATGAAATTCAAAAGATCAGGATTGTCGTCCCCATCTCTGAGCTGATTAAAAATGAAGATTTTAAAAGGTCCCTCTCTAAGATGCTACACTTTGAGTCCCCTCAGCCTCCCTCTGACTCAGTGAACCTTCAATATGAGAAACCAGCCGTCATCCTAGGTCCCATGGTAGAAGACAGAGATGATTCATCCCCTCCCTTCTACACCTCCCTGAACATACATGACAAAGTGTTGCATAATTGCCTCATGGATTCAGGAGCTTCCCATAACCTTATGCCCAAGATAGTCATGG
>ML783578.1:130012-144084 GCA_009831015.1 Picea engelmannii | reverse complement strand
ATCAAAGACCTGGTGGTTTCTTTGTTTCAGTTGCCCATGAAGAGTGTGGTCATGGACATTGTGGTAGCTGATGTTCCTCCCAAGTTTGGCATGTTGTTGTCAAGGTCTTGGATTAAGAGACTTGGAGGAACATTACAGATGGATCTCACATACGCCACTATTCCAGTTTTTGGAGGGGAACATGGGAGGTTGTACAGAGAAGCCCAGCTTGCCTACATTGTCATTGATGAAGCAGACCCCACTAATCACCCCATCTTTGCACTTGACACTGATTTAGGGTCTAGTTTTTTACAGGTCACTGAAACTCCTGAGGCCCCTTTACAGATCAGAAAACAGCTCATCCTTGATCAAGAGATACCTTCTCCAGCCACCCCTGTTTGGAATATGTTCTTTGATGGAGCTTCCTCCAGTATAGGTGCAGGCGCCAGAGTGGTTTTCATATTGCCCTGTCAAGAGACCATATCTTTGTCATACAAGCTGGAATTCGAAATCAACAACAATGTGGCAGAATATGAAGCTCTTGTTCTGGGTATGAGGGATGCAAAAGAAATGGGAATAAAGGAGATGGTTGTGTTTGGAGACGCAGAATTGATCATCCAACAGGTAAAAAATGTTTATCAGGCCAAGCATCCTCGGCTTAGAATCTACAAAAACGAGGTATGGGACTTGATCGATAATTTCTTCTCTGCTTTAAACATTGTTTTCATCCCAAGGGAAGAGAATACTGTAGCCGACTCCCTAGTAGTCTCAGCTATTTTGTTCAAGATCCCCCTGCCACCAAAGATTAATGGTGAAGTCGAGGTAAGATACAAGCCATCCATCCCGGACAACATAAATCATTGGAAGGTATTCGAGGACGATCTCGAAATCAAAAAATTTCTTCAGTCCGTCGATGAGTTTTCTGCATTGCACATTGATCAGGACCCTGATCTAGAAGGTGACGCCCCCTCTGAGGTATTCTTGAATAAAATTGTTAATCACCAGATTATACAACTTCCTAGCAATCACATTCTGAGGGGACTCGTCCCTTTAGAAAGGTTGTTTGACAAGAATGATGTGGCAATAAAGGGTGGTGCTTCAAGTAAAGATGCTGACATAGCCGAATATAACATTGGTACACAGGATGAGCCTAAGTTTGTCAAACTATCAAGCAGCCTGACCAATGAACAGAGGGCAGAATATGATGGGTTATTAAAGGAATTCGTTGATGTGTTCGCATGGGCATATGAAGACCTCAAAACTTATGAAACATCTGTCATTGAGCACAAAATCCCGTTGAAAGAAGAAGCTAAATCGTTCAGGCAGAAGCTAAGACAGATAAATCCCATGTTGCTACCTGTCATGGAGAAAGAAGTGAAGAAATTGTTAGATGCCCGAATCATTGTCCCATTGAGGTATTCTGAGTGGGTGGCCAATTTGGTTCCAGTAAGAAAGAAAAGTGGGGAAATCAGACTCTGTGTTGATTTCAGGAACTTGAACAGAAGCTCAAGAAAAGACAATTATCCCCTACCCAACATGGAGCACATATTGCAGCAGGTCACTGGTGCATCTAGAATATCCATGATTGATGGTTTCTCTGGTTACAATCAGATATCAGTCATGCCTGAGGACAGAGAAAAAAAATCCTTCACCAATCCTTGGGGCACATTCATGTATGCCAAAATTCCTTTTGGATTGATGAATGCAAGGGCAACATTTCAGCGAGCTATGGATATAACCTTCATTGGGGAGAAAGATCAGTTTGTAGTGATCTATTTAGATGACATCTCAGTCTTCTCCAGGTCAGACAAGGAGCACTACTGCCACTTGAGAAAGGTTTTCATAAAGTGTCGGAGGTATTTCTTATCCTTAAACCCCAAGAAATCCTTGTTTTCTATGAAGGAGGGGAAGCTGTTAGGCCATATAGTATCAGCAGAGGGGGTGAGAGTTGATCCTAGTAGGGTAGAGGCAATTCAAACCCTGTCATTTCCCAGATCTAAGAAGGAAGTTCAGGCCTTTTTGGGAAAGATAAATTTTCTGAGGAGATTCGTCTCAAATTTTGCTAAATTGGTGAAACATATCACAACCATGCTCGGGAAGGGAAATGAAGTGAAGTGGACTGTTGAACCCAGGGAATATTTTATTCAAATAAATAAGGCATTGACTAAGGCACCTATGTTGATCAGTCCTGATTATTCCAAAGATTTCCTGACTTTTTCTTTTGCTTCCTGTGATACAGTAGCAGCAGTCTTGTTGTAGATAAATGAGGAAGGACGAGAGCATCCCATTGCCTTCTTCAGCAAGGCGTTGAGAGATGCAGAAGTCCGATACGAGATCATGGAAAAACAGGCCTATGCATTGGTGAAAGCTCTCAAAGCTTTCAAATTCTATGTCTTTCACTCGAAAATCACTGCATACGTTCCTTCGGCCTCTGTGAAAGACATTCTTATACAGCTTGACATAGACGGAAGAAGAGGTAAGTGGATTGCCAAGATCCTAGAATTTGATCTGGAGATTAAGCCCACCAAGTTGATAAAGGGGCAGGGTTTGGCCAAGWTGCTGGCTGAATCTAATTGCAAAGCCTTRGGGATTAGYTTCATCAATGAGCAAGCTGAGTCATCCAACAAGAATTTTCAGGRKGCCYTRTCYCTAGCAACATGCTCCTGGTACAAGGATATCTTGTACTTTCTGCAAGAATTGAAGCCCCCYGATGGAATGGGAAAAAGMAAAGCAAGGGCTCTAAAGCTCAAGGCGRTCAGGTATTGCCTCATTGAYCARRCCTTRTACTVGAAAGAYCCTCTAGGGGTATTTYTGAGATGCCTRGACCYRCAGGAGGCYCARAAGRTTAYGTTTGATTTTCATARYGGCCTTTGYGGAGGTCATCAYTTCTGGAAGACCACARCYCACAAGATACTCCGAGYTGGGTATTAYTGGCCCACTTTRTTCCCYGATGTTTGCAGGGAGATCAGAKCTTGCAYCAAATGYCAAARGTTCTYAGGAAAGCAAYARCTCAARTYGMTGCCATTRAAACCCATAGTAGCTTCGACACCTTTTCAGCAGTGGGGGTTGGAMTTCATCGGAGARATTCATCCTCCCTCAAGTGGTCAACACAGATGGATCCTGACTGCAACAGATTATTTCACCAAGTGGATAGAAGTTGTCCCCACCAGAAGCGCATCACACAAAGTAATTATCAGCTTCCTGGAGGATATCATAGCCCGATTTGGCTATCCCAGTAGGATCGTCACCAATAATGCTGCTTCTTTCAAATCTGAACCTCTAATTAAGTTCTGTGAGCAGTTCCAGATCTCGCTAATTCACTCCACCCCCTACTATCCCCAGGGCAATGGTTTAGCGGAATCCTCTAACAAAAGCCTGATAAAGATCATCAAAAGATTGTTAGAAGATAACAAAAGAGCTTGGGATTCAAAGTTGAAATTTGCTCTGTGGGCCGATCGTGTCACCACGAAGAAGTCTCTGGGCACTTCGTTGTTTCAACTAGTCTATGGAGTAGAGGCGGTTTTCCCTACTCATCTCGCCTTACCTGTGGCGAAGTTCTTTCAAGACTACAAGGGAGAACCAGATCATATGATCAGAAGAATTCATCAGATAGTGGAAGCACAACAGATCATAGAACAAGTGAGGGACACAGCTTACAGTCATCAGCAGAAGATCAAACAGGATTTTGATAGAAAGGTCAGGAAAAAGGAGTTCGAGATTGGGGACTTGGTATTTAAGTGGGACGCATCCAGACAGGATAAAGGTAAGCAAAGCAAGTTCAACGCCCTCTAGATTGGCCCCTTTAAAATCTTTGAGATTTTCTCCAACAACACGTATGGGTTGCAGGATCTGGAGGGTGAACAAGTTTTCAACAGCCCAGTGAATGGGCATTTTCTGAAAAAATGTTTTATTTGAGCCTTAGACGGCTCCTCTGTTTGTAAATATTGTCTTTTAGTTCTTTGTTTAGTTTCTTTTTGTATGTTTTCGTCCTAATAAGTGACTCCATAGCCCAATAGCAAGGCACTGAAGCTATAGAAGGAGTTCTTAGAGTATCACAGGGACGACTCTATCCCCCATGGAGCCTAATGTTAGAGATAATTCTTGTCATAGGCTCGAGAGCATTCGGGTCTGCAAGTTGCACGAAATGCTCAAGCGCAGCACGGGAGAATCCCTGTTTTTCCAAGTAGCAGGTCAAGCGAGCAGGAAAAGTGTCGTCAGCAGCATCCAAGGTCTATTTTGGGAAGCAGATCAACAGTCGGTGGGTAATTGCACTCAGCTAAGTCATGCCAAGTATAGCACAGAAGTTTTCAAAGAGGTGAATGGTCAGAAGTCTCCGTGGAGAACTCGCGAAGTAACGAGGGTCGTTGATCGTGATCAGTTGATGCGTGGGTTCATTTCTTGAACTTGGGGTTTGTGAGTTCCGAGGGCGGACCATATCCTTTGGTTGCGCGAAATTGCGAGTCGTGAGAATTGTGGAAAGGAAAAGAGCCATCGCCTCTCGGGATTTCGCGGAGGGAGAGTGCCAAGGTTCGACACTCCAACTCGCGAGGTCGCGAGTTGTGAGAGGTGCCAGCACTTAAGCCTTAGCCGACGGTTATGTGTGGAGGGCACCGATAGTAAAAAGAGCTATACAGTATTGCCGAGAAGATCTCAGTCGTCCATCCAGAGGGACACGTGGTGCGTGATTAGGCTCCTCGCCTTTTCACCCATCGCAACTTTGAAACATAAGGACTAGCTCCTCCCAGCCACAAGACATGAAGTGCCAGAGGCGTCCAGGGCCCGGGCCCACAGTATTGCCGAGAAGATCTCAGTCGTCCGTCCAAGGGGACGCGTAGTGCATGATCAAGCTATGTCGTCATTTCGTCTGTCGTAACTTTGAAGCATGAGGAGCAGCCTCCTCCCATCTGCGAAACGCGAAATGCCGAAAGCACCTTTGAAGATAGGCACAAGGTCACGGCCCGTGGTCACTTGGGGGTGATAGAAAGAACTGCGCAAAGGGTCGAAGTACCGGGTTTAGCTGCAGAAGGGATCACTGTGTTCTCCAGGTGCCAGTTCAACTTGATATTAATCCTAGTACCTGCTCGGAGTGAATGAAGAAGAGAGAGGGTGGTTGAAACCTTGCCTCACTCATTAATTGCAGGGGATGGAGGGTTTGTCAAACCGTCTGCCCAAGGAAGTCCTATGTATCAATTTTCTCAAAGACGCCATGCCGAAGTCCTCAACTCGACAGAGAAGTCTGCGCACGCTAACCCAGCACTTAATGGTTCAGCTACCCTCCTTACAGGAGCCATGCGTAGTTAAGATGGCACTTAAAGAAAGATATCAGTACGAGTTTGATTGAAGGGACACCCAGCCTTGGGTGACTGAGGCACGCCTCTGTGAGGAGAATTTTCCTGAGTATATAAACTCAGTCTTTGTATTTTGTAAGCATCAATGGTAGAGCAGAGCTCCCTACTGTAAAGTTTTAGCTGATATTCTAGTTTGCAGGTTATGCATCTGTATATGAGATATCATGTTTTATGAAAGACAGTTTTCCTTACTCCATCTAAGTTCCGTCTCATGCTAAGAGAGTTCGTGATTGAATGATTCGCACGAATTATTGCAGTTCTGTTATGATAAATGATTTATCGTTGCATTATTGTATTCTCTGGTTTTCTGTATTTAAATGCAAGAAGACCTTGTGTTTGGATGCCTTCTTCTAGAGTCTGTTAGGAACCTGTTGTTTATAACAGACCTCTTCTTTTCTCTTATATAAATCTTCCACCTGATCACCCTTTATTACAGCTCACTGTCTGAAGTTTATATAAGACCTCACTCACCTATGCATGCCTAGCCTAGTTTTGGAGTTGGAATGATATTGTTTTGAGTTGGCTCCCATTCGGTCATCCCATCTATAAATCATCGTGACATAAAACTGATGGGCGTCGGGCTCTGCTCCTGCTAACAATCTAGGAGTGACTTCCGTCACCAACAGAGCTCTTATCTTTTTTAGTTGTAGATCATTGTCTCCTTCCCTCTTTTTTTTCTTGTCAATGTGCTACAAGGCCTAGAGGTGGCAATCTATGGTTGTTATAAAACTATGTATATTTTGAAATACCATATAGATTTATGTTTGTTTTCCATTTTTCATTTTTTGGCCTCTATCGGTTGGATGCCAAAAAGTAGTTCTCAAGAGAAATGCAAATGGATACATAATCTTGCAGTAGTAGTGAAGTTCAATTAGTGGAACATAATCCAATATATTAATGAGAGGAAGGGTGGAATGAAGGTCTCCATAGTCAACCAAATCTCCAATTAACAAAATTTAGCAAAGTGATACAGGGTGATAGAAAAAATAACTATAGTACATCAATTTTTGTGGGGGGAAATGATTTGCCAAAGGTATGATTTTGTACAGTTTGGAGAATCGTTCAATATGTTTGATATGAGATGTGGATGTGGATGTGGATATTCGATTATGAATAAAATATTTCATGGATTAACGAGTTTTCTAAATGGTTCATGTTTGTATATCATATATTTTCAGGAAGACGGGATTGTAAAAACTAATCTATAAGAATGGAGAGTTTAAATTCAATCTTAAGCAAGCTACATTGTCTATGAAAATGAATTTGGTACCTAGAAATTATGTTGGCATTATCACTAGATTCTATGTAAGTCTAACAAATTCACAATGAACAAAATTATCATAGAAACTCTAGAAAATTGTTTTGCTTCATTTTGATTTTCATTGAGCTATGTATGTGGTTTTCTTGTAGGTAGACATAAGCAAGAAAATTTAGTTACTCATTCATGAATATGAAATAATAAGGAGGAGGAGCAACAACCCATTGCAAACTATTCAAAAACCACTCAGTTTGTTCTTAGCGCAAGACATGATTGTATGTTACAATGGCCTCAATCTATTCAAGTAAGATTGTTGATGAATGGGTTGAATAATAATTTAATGCATTCCATGTAAGAGGGTTTCCCACTGAGAAAGTAGAAAAGGTAATAATATGTAGGAACACCATTTATTTATCTATGCTATGTATGAGTGGCAAGGAGTATTTTTCCCGAAATAGGAAAGAAATAGACATTGTGGCAAGAAATCATGGGTTCATATAGTAGGATCATGCATGGATTATTCCGCAAGACTCAAGTGCAATTGAGATCGGTAAACCTAAACCATTTGATGTGGTATAATATTTGAGAAATATTTCTATTCCTATACTAGTTTTGGATAGTTGACATTACATAAATGGATTTTATACAATAGTAATGTTTGAAAAAAACTAATAGTGAAGGATTTTCACTTACACTTCACAACCACCACCACCTCTAACATGCTATTAGTCCTCCTTGCAATGTCTAGGCATTGCCATCCTTAATAGTAGTGAACCATCGATTGCAATGAAGGCACTATTATAGAAATGTGAACAATGACAAAAAGATAATAATTGATTATGGAATCGAGGAAGTCTTGATTAAGACTCTAACAACAACAATTAAGACTTTCAAAAACATAATGTTTTTTCAAAGTATAAACTTAGGGCTGAGATTAATATATGAATCTTTATCAAAATTAATATATGAAATATAAACAATATCATCTTAAAGAACACAATTGCCCCGCGTAGCATCATAATTTATCATCCCTAAGTGAAACTTTAACGATGTCTATACGAATTATGAAATAGTAATCATTTCATTCCTTAAAAGTTAAGGAAACTATTGAAAAAAATCCACATACTAATTTAAAACAATTACTAAAAATCCTTTTTAAATCCCAACAAAATCTAATCACATGATATTTTAAGAAAAATTAAACACAAAATTTTTCAATAAAAAGTGTTGGTGTAAGATGGACAAAAAGATCAATCAACCAATTTGATACTGACTTTAACCACAAAATCTGAACAAGGAAGCAAAACCTGAGGCAAAACAACATGGTATTTTTAAGACTTTTAAAGAAGGGATTTACCAATGAGGGGTGATGGCGTGAGATGGAAAAAGGTATGAATCAACCAAATTTTTCCACAGACATTGAATCAACCAACTTTTTTTCCAATAAGAAATTCGCTCCAAAATTATATTAAAATATAATTTTTAATACATCAGACAAGTGTTTCTTCTCAATACTCAGGAATCCAATTCCATACAATGAGAGGCAAAAGAACAAAAATGTTAACCATAACCAATAACCGGGATGTAAACATCCAACTCTGTCAGTTGTCTTCAAACTCTAATTCTAGTAACAAGAGAAATAGGTAAAAAAGAGAAATAACAATGCTCCTAAAACGAAATTTATCAAGACTAGAAAAGGTTGATATGAGAAGTAGGGCCTGTTATCCCTCCATCCCATCTATAGTATGATAAACGCCCTCTCGGCTCTGACAGAGCTTGTTTGGAAAGTAAGTCAACTTCCACATTGAAGTCCCTGTAAACATGTTGAAAATGTATCTCCTGAAAGGACTTTATCAGCTCAATGATTCTTTGTTTCCATAGTTCGAAGGTAGTCGAATGGAGGTTCCTTTTTTGTTTCAGCTAATCGATGACAACCTTTTAATCCCCCATTACATGAATATTCCTAATTTTTAGAAATTTTTCTAGGGTGAGCGTAGTCCATGCACCCAGTAGCTCTGCTTTGTTATTTGTACCTTCCCCATAGTTGATGAGCCACCTACACTTGGAAGAGTCAAGATCTATGATGTACCCCCCAGCACCACAATTTTTCCCACCTGTAGTTGAAGCCCCATAAAATTTTGCGCAGGAAAAACCCGTCTTCCAATGGATCGGTCTCTGTTTAGTTAGTTGTTTATTTTTTGTTCAGGGCGCACTTTGAAAGGCAAAGAGTATTTTAAATACTACCTCCCAGGCACGTGGGGGTTTATCCTCGAAGACAATTTTATTTCTTGAGATCCATAATTTCTAGCAAGTAATCACTGCCAGTCTATTTGAGACAGAGGGGTCTTTTGTCCATGAATCCTAGCAATCCAAGAAGGAAGCTCCTGTTCTTACATTGAATCAACCAACTTGACATTGAATTTTCAACAACCAACATACGCTTTAAAAAATATTTTATTATTTTAACAATCCGATAAAAAATTAAATTCTTCTTAACCATTCATTCATAACCGTCAATGATACCACTTTTAAAATGTAAAACTAATTTAAATTCAATCTACATTGATATTTTTCGATATCAATCACTTTTAATTAAATATTAATTTAGTTAAACACAATCACATTTCACTTTTTCGATATTCCCAAACTCATTAATGTTCAATGAATTCATAAATGACTCACCATATTGATATCCAATACGTCATAAACTAGCATACCCTCAAAGCAGGGAAGGGAACATCAAACATAGTATAAATATTGAAAATTTGTAAAGTATATATATGTTGGAAAAGATTTGTTTTTTAATTACAATGAGCTGGACTATTTGTATTCACTTTTTTTATGTGTTTTTTTATTAAGTTTGTGTATTCCATGGACGTAGTTTTCCATTTATAGTTACCTAATTCTTCTTAATCTTAAAAAAGAACAACAATCAAACTCTTTTGATGGTGAAAAGAGGTGAAAAGATTTTTCCCAAAAAAAATCTTGATTGGCATGGTTCATAGATAAATCTGTGTGCTCTCTCAAGGAAACCATGATTCAACAAGCCTACACAATGTGAAAACATACTATCCATCTATTTGGCTAATTAAATCTTAGGTATTGGAAACATGTAAAAGATAAAAAAATATTACATTCATTTTCACGGAAAGGCAACATAATTAAAGACAATGGCATTCAATCATATGTCAAAGGCTGTTGGTCACAATTGTAAGTAGTTTAGTGTTGATGTGTGAAAGGTAGGTGGAAAACATGATTGTCAAAAAATAGAATGAACTCAAATAGAATTCATAGGTACTTCCTTTATAATATAATTGAGTAGGGTACATGGAAAAATTCAAAGTTTAGATGCCTTAGAAAGGAATCAATGTAGCCATCATTGAAAAAAATTACCATTTTAAAGTTTTTAGTATTGAGTAACTTTTAATATTGATCAACTTCTCCATAAGATTGATTGAGCAACTTCTCCATAAGATTGTTCGTTTCATATTATTTAATAGTACACTCCATTTCAAGTAACACACATACTATTATATGATTGGTTGATTGTGAAACACTTTGTTATACGAGTCACCAATTTTCCTCTCGATGTTTTGATCTGTGAATTTTTTAATTTGTGTAATCTTTAAAATTTAATGTGTTTTCTTTATCTCTTAATTTGTTAATTTGTAATGTTTAAAATTTAATGTGTTTTTTTGATCTGTTATTCTCCATAAGAGCCTTTACAACATAGACATAGACATAGACATAGAGACGTGAACTCACAATCCAATAATGTGATTAAGAGAGAAACTGAGACCTTCCCAGGATTGGTAGGGATCTAATCCTATCCAGTTTACTTCTGCATGGAGCACTTCTTTGATCATATGAAGTGCATCCCCTGGCAACAAAAAAATATTTTACCACTTGAAATCTCACAAAAATGAAGAAAATGTTGTATTATCAGATTATGAAAATATTAGATAATTTTATACATAAGCTTCAAATATTTTCAAGAATATGACGTGACTTCCTATCCTTGAAATTTGAATGCCACATATCGCCTTGATAAAATATTTTGATGCACACTAGAAAATTTCTAGATGAAGTCAACTACTAGAGACACCAATGCTTGAATATACTCTGCATCAAATAGACATTTTAGAGAAGGCAATATACGATTTTGAAAAAGCGTGATAAATCTTTAATCAAAGTGGCTAAATTAATTACAGTAGCTCAACTATACAAAATGTTTAATCTATAATATCTAATCTACACTTCCACAAATTTCCATGATATAGAATATCCAATCAAAATGTATTATATACATTGCTTCTAAAATCCTCACAAGAGAAACATGGTGATGCTTAATAGGATAACAAATTTAAGTCTTCTCCTTCAGACATGAAGAGATCAAATACATGTTACATTCAAAACATAAACAAAACAACTAGTGATATGGAGCAAAGAGCCTAAAATTTGTATTTAAATGAATGCTTTTAAACCCTTGAGAGTCTAAGTGTGATCTAAACAATTGGCATCCAACAAATGTTTGCAAAGAAATGGGATGCCAATGTTTGCAAAGAAATGGGACATTTGAAACACATAAGTCGCAAAATTAAAATTCCACTTAATTTGATGGGTTAGCCTTCGAGACTCTGTTGCCAATCATATCTATAGATTCTATGGAATGGAACTCAAACTAATAAATGGGATGGGTTAGCCTTCGATACTATGTTTCTAGCCATATCTATAGCTTCTTTGGAATGGAACTCAAACTAAGAAATGGGACATTTGAAACACATTAATCCGCAAAATGAAAATTCCCTTCAATCTGATGGGTTAACCTTCCAAACTCCCCTTCCATTTATATATATAGCTTCTCAGCAATGGAACACAAACTTCATTTGATAACACGAAAAATGTATAATCCTATGGACTAAAGACTAAATCTATGCATATAAACACATTTTTTTAAGTAGGGAAACTTTAATGCTAAACAAAACAAGACTTTGAAAATGATTAGACACCAAGAAAACCTCTAATTCAACCCATGTCTCAACATTATTTATTGCAATTCCATCAACCAATCAATCCACCCACCACTTGAACGTGCCTTCCAAGGAATCTAATGAAGACTTGTGCTAATAATGTTACTCTGACGAATCTGCACAAAATCACAATTTTTTCTCAAAACCAAAGAAAAAAAACTAAAATCATCGGGTTTCTTCTCTCTATTGGTTTTTAATGCACTCATTTTGTTGAAGTCATGTCTCGTTGGCTCGTCTTATAGAGTAGCGTGAGCGTGGGATCCAAGATCGAGGACTCTCTCCTTCGTCTGGCCTGCAGGGGCTCGCAATCACCATTGGAGAAAGCAAGGGAACATCAAGTTGGGAAGTGATAAGCTATTTTGTGGGCTAAGTTGTTCTATGGTCTCATATCCATCTTCTTACTGATCAAGGATTACTCCCAATAATTGAACCTTCGACAATGTGCTATGTTTCTTCTGGTTATTGTAGCTCCACAAAGAAGAAGTCGACGAACCGATAACATGTTTTTCTAACCTAGATCTCTCCCATGACACTCTCGATGGTTAATGCCTATGCCAAGAAACCAAGAAAACCTCAAAACATTGATATTAATCACAGACTGTTGTCAACATCTGCAGTGAAGAGAGAAAGGATAAGGCAGTGGTGCAAAGGTGGTGAAATAAGGCGATGGTGCAAAGGTAAGAAGCATTTGTGGAAATCGACATGTGGTTGGAATTACATTGACACATGTCATGATTGTATAGGACATTAACAGACGACTAAAATTAAGAAAAACCCTCCCCTCAAAGAACACCTTCGACGTAAGTGTATATATTAGTTTATAATTCAAATTTTATAAAATACATTTTTGGTGCTATTAAGTAAACAATAATATAATATTTACGAACTTTACATTTATACATACTTCCTCTATTCAGTAAAATTTGATAAAAAACAAGATAGAAGTATTCTTACCATATATATATGAAATAAATCATGTTGTTGATTAGAGATTATATTTATTTCATTTAACTTGGTCTATTATTTGTTACTTAAAATGTAGGATGCATAGGTTTATAATGCAAAATTGTAAGAACCATGAATAAACAAGCCTAGTAAAATCCATACAACTACACATAATATTTCTAACATAGAATTTCAATTTCAACATATAATTTATGAGTGCGTAAATAATTCATTTAGCTTCAATTAAGCATATAATATTTCAGCAGAATTTAACATTTATCTACAGCATGAAAATAACTCAACAATTCATAATAAAATACCTGCTTCTGATGCTAATTTCCGCCGATATGGTTGTCCTCTCCCTGTTGCCTTGCTTAGCCTGATGCACTGACCAAACTCTGCCCAAACCAACTAACCTCCCAGCCAGCTAGGAGCAGCCCATCCGGCTCCCTAGCTCCAGGATACCGAAAGGAATCCTGGCCCCCGTACCCAAAACCCCCAACAACCCGGTGCCCCCTGCAATGGTTCACCCCAAAAGCAAACCTGCTCAAACCAGCCAATATCCCATAGAGAAATATCCACAGAAAAATCTTCCTCCCTCCAAATTCTCCCTCCAAAAATGCTTTCTCCCCCAAAACATCATCCTTTCCCGTAGGACTCTCCCATCATATCTTCCCCTTTTACCGACTCTCACCCCCCTCATTAATTTCCTTATCTCCTCCTTTATTAGCTTATCCCCTCCTTTATTATCGTATCCCCTTATTTAATGTTTCTTTCCCCCCCTTATACGTAAGTCTTTAATAAAGTAAATTATTAACCCCTTTAATTCTTTACTCAAATAATTGATGAGTCAATTAATAATTAATTAATCATTGACAGATATGGACAAGTAATTAATAATAATTAATTAGTTAATATTATTTAAGAAATAATTATTGTTTAACTAACATATTAGGACAGTCAGATTATCAAATTAATTATAATTAATAATCCCTATGCATCTATTTAACCAGGGTTGTTACATACACCCACCCTTCAGGAAACTTCGTCCCGAAGTTAAGGTATCTCATGGTACAAAGGAAAAGAAACATGGTTCACACATTCATAACAATTAACCGACATTATTGGTAAGTAAGTCAAGAAAACTCATACATACTAGTGTATATGTACAAGAAATGCATGTGTAGCTAGTACATACGAGTCTCGTGCATGTACTAATAATCAATAACTATCACCCTTTAGTAATTTATGTATGCATCCAATCCAATCAACAAGACTAGTATTTTATAAAAGACAATAAACCAATCAAATGTTTGTGAAATCCTTTAAGTACAATTATCCTAGTTCAACAATTTTATTTAGACAACTTTGGTTTAGTTACGTAATTATGAATATTCATATATACACATTCTCTTTTAGAAGGGAAAAACAATAAATTCCACCATAAGACAAATCTCCATACTTTCTCAACTATTTCTACTCATCCTTCCTCCCTAACCTACTTCCATATCC
>ML783578.1:97526-118146 GCA_009831015.1 Picea engelmannii | reverse complement strand
ATCAAATAGGAGAGAAGAGAGTGAGTGTAATGTACCCGCTTGTTGAAACAAAAACTAAAATGCCCCATACATAAAAAAATAACCCAAGGGGCAACAGGCCCATAAAAATTACAACAAAACAACATGTTGATTTACTCATGCTACTAACAACATAATAAAAACCATGAATGCATGCATACCCCACAGACATAACAACATTCAATATTAACATTTACACAACGAAACAATCATTATAAAAACAACAAAGAACTTATCTATCTTATAAAATTACCAACTGGATACGTATGAAGAATGTTCCTCCTAGCCATAGGAATTGTTGTTATAAATCTCAACAACATGCCACCCCCAAGCTAAGGATATAAGTCCAAAAGGAGATTCATCCCTCTTGGCTATCCACTCTCCACAATCAACAGCCCAAAACCTAGGTTCTACTCCAACCGTAGTTCCAATTCACCATCTTTCTTTCCCACAACCTGCACAACCCAATGAATATACCCCCTTCTCTACAATTAGTTCCTCGGGTTGTGTCATTCGTTTATCGTGTATTATAATGCACTCAGTTGACCAGGAATATCTTAGCTAGGGACTCCAGGAAATATTAGTTGTTCCAAGAGTGCTCATAACATCTTTCACAAGGCTCTTGAACCATTTCCTCGACAATAAAATTCTCTATAGGCTTACAACCCATTTTTATAGGCACACAGGACACATGTCCAACATAAACATATCCCAAAAATGGTTGTCCTCAAACAAAGAATGGTTGGTGCTCTTCCCAACACTCAACTCCTCTCTTGCTACTCAAAAATATGCATGTAAAAACCTCCTCTTTCTCCATACGAAATTCCTTCTTCTACCATGATTGCTTGAATCACACTCTTCCCAAGGATGATTTTACTTCAGCTCCATGGTCCCAATAACTATGGGATGTGACTTCTCACACCCACCCTCTTACATGAATTCAATGATTGAGTGTCTAATAAGTCAAAGGGAGGATTACATGGTAATGGCACATTAACTTAGGCAAATGACATGGGTTTCCTTTTGGATCCCCATTTATCCCCCTCTCTTGTGGAATCATAGTCTCTCATGATTAATGTTGCTCTCGTATTGCAACCAATGATTATTGTTTTTTGAATATGTAGGTTTCTACAACTAGTGATAATTGAAGAAGATTTTTTTGGATGTAACTATGTGAGAGGTTTTGAAACGTCCAATGTTTCAAGTGGACACTCCACCCATCATCAGGGACACAAGAACATAATATTTGAGTTGACACTCCACCCATCATGAGGGACACAAGAGGATAATATTATCTTCTTGTGTCCCTGATGATGGGTGGGGTGTCCACTCGAAACATTGAACGTTTCGAAACCTCTCAAATAGTTACATCCAGAAAAATCTTCTTCAATTATTATTTTTATTAATTATATCAATGTATGTAATATACCATTCAGCCCTTGGATATATTAATCAATATGGGCTCTTCACCTCGAAAAAATCGTCTCACCATCCTAAATCACATTTATCCAATTACAATATAATTCGCGGGGATTAAAATTGAGGATGTTTCATCCCCCCCCCCCTATTTTTGCATTTTCCTTAGTGCACAACACCATATAGGTGTACATATATATTAAAAAACTAGGATCCCTGACCTTTAATCAACACAAAGGCTCTCCAACCTAATATTATATATAATTATGGCCCAAAACATAAATACATAGGCGCTTGTTGTCACAGGGGCAAACCCAGGGTTCAATGCTCAAGAGCGCACCAACAAAACCCTAACTATCGGCCCTTTCGGCAACAACTGCGAAGCAGATGAAATCTCACCCGAGGTAGAGGCAGGGGTGGTTGCAGGACTCAGATGTATGCAACCTTAGTTGGGACACAGATCTGTGATTATAACACTTAGCAATCATCTAGCATGGCTTATCCATCAATATTCAACCCTTACATCACTTCACATATAGCACAGAGTATCGCAGTGAGTACTTAGATCTAAGATAATTCATCACTTAGCCACAACAAGATAGATTAGGTTCAACAAATCAAGCACTAAGCACCTTACATATCAAATCTAACATTCATTCCTATCTCAGAAGCACAAAGCATAACTAAATCTATTTAATCACATCAAGCACTTAGACAAGAAGGAGATAAACACATTAGGTCCAAGCATAGAGCACAATACACAAATTTACTATGGTTCACCCCCACCCTGGGGCTACATCCACAAGATCTTCTTCTTTATTATCTCAGTCAAGCAGTTACAACACGGATCTTCAACAATCCTTGCTTCGCACAGGAAAAAATATTTGTGCATCTCGCTAGATCCTTCTTCCTTTCACTTCAACACAAAACAACTTGAGAGATTCTTACAATCATGCACAGAGCATTTACAAGATACATCTGATCACACAGATCTAGTCCTGGCACTCAACCATCAACTATACATCACATAGGTGTACTACTCTCCCCCCCCCCTCTTTACATTGCCTAAGTATCTATTTATAGATTAAAAAATGGGGCTAAATGTGGGTGAACCCATGGGCCAACATCCCTTTCTCATTACATTAACCCAAAACTCTAAAGGGACCCAAAAATAGGTCTAGTTTCCCTAATTTCCACTTGCGTTGCACTCCATCTTTGGCAAGCTATCGAAGTCCCAAAAACTATCAAATATGATCAAGTATTCTTCAAAACTTGGTCAAGGGACAACAAGCCCCCAACACTCACCTGTGACTCGTCCTGAGTCACTCTGATTTGATCAATTCTGCCTCGAATGCCTCGAGCTTGGTTCGAGCTGCTTCGACCTGCTACAGTGTGATAGCCTCTTGCTCAGTAAATTCCTGGATCACTGTGTCATTGAGCGGTCCTTCTAGACGTTGTTCTGTAGTGATGACAACCTGTTTGAGTTCATCTCCCTGGCTTTCAATTTCAGCGAACAGTTGACATGCCTTTTCTTGGATTGGCTGAAGTTGTTGGGAGACTTCCATCACTTTACTTTGCAGCGTATGTACCTATTGTTGGGTTGTGCACTGTTTTGCAAACCTCTTCATTCTTCCTACTGGGTTCAAAGTATTTATCTGCGCCTGTAGCGTGTCTGCATGCTGCTTTGCTTCTTGCAGTTGTGCCTCCAATGTCTGCAATTCTGGATTATCTGTGAGGGTTCCATAAGTCTGGGTGCTTCTAGCGCTCAACTGCTTGCATTCCAAGGAAAAGGTTTTTAATTGGCCAACTGCGCTTTGAGCAGTGGCCTCTCTTAGATCTATTATTTCTTGGGGGGTCTTGGGCACGATGCAGAGCTCCAGATCTTTGATGCGCTGTTGGAGTTGTTGGATTACTTCTTCCAATTGGGTCACCTACTGTGGGAGATGGTCTTCCATATTTACTTCTATGACCGTCACAGAGTGCAGTGCTTTGTGAACCCTTTCCTGTACTTCAATTTGCTCTACTAGAAACTGTTCCTTTTCCTCGTCCCACTTCGCTTTCAGGGCAATCTTTTCCCATTCTGCCTCACTCTATTGTTCTAGAAGTGATTTATGTGCTTGCATCAAAGCCTGGGTGGCTTTTGTTTTGTCTTCTTGAGCTCGTCGAAGGTGAGCTTCGATTTGATCAACGATCTGGTGTAATTGAGAGGGCTCATCACCTATTCTTGATGTTCTTCTTATCAAGGGTGTTGTAGAAACTGCTCGACTAGACTGGAGTGCCTGCTGCACTTCTTGGATTTCACCCTTGATTCGGTTGAATATCTCCTCCTGCTTTGCTTCTTTCTTTCTACAAGCTCTAGTGAAACATCATTCAGCGCGACAATTAAGAAGTCGAAGTCATCCGGGATAAGGGTAGTTTTAAGCGTGGTCCAGGTGGCCTTAGCTTTCTTTCAGGAGGAGGGTTTTGGCGGTGTAATCTTTCTTTTCATGGAGGGATCCTCCTCCTCTCTAGGTGGAGTAACCTCGCCTCTGTTTTGCTCAACTTTTGTGTTGCCTATCTCGTCACCATCACCTCCCTGCGTAGGTGAGATCGAAGTAGTCTTCGTGGACGTGCTAGGGACATCTTTAACTTCGTCATCCTTCTTAGTCTTGCTTGGACCAGGTGTATCCGACATAGCTTCAAGGCTTTCCTTGTCGGACATGTCTTCGGGGTCCGCTGCAACAAGGAGGTCCGCCGACCATTCCTTGGTAATCTCCTCCAAGTCATCTTCCCTCAGCTTGTAGTAGGATTGGAGCTGTTGTTTATGCTCATCACTGTGCGCTATAATATAGGTGAAGTAGCGGTCCACGCTAAATTTCATCAAAGGTCTAAACCTATGAAGTATGTTTGGGGTGATTCACGGTGTAGACTGAATTTCATTCTTCAGTTGGTTGAAATAGGTGTGGAAGACAACATTGGACTGCCACTGCTTGTTCATGTCGCTGGAGTACCACATCGTACAGAGCTTCGCGGCTAGTGGTTCGAAAGGTTCAATCTTCGGAAAAGTGGCTCCCTCTGGCAGTTCCCAAGCAATGAAAGCGATGAGTATGAGCAACCAACTAAAGTGGAACTCATACCCTTGGTCTTACGCTCCTCTGCAATCCAGCTCTAATTGGTTTACAAGATACTGTGCCCAATTCATCTATAGTCCCTCGGCACACTTCCTTGCGAGGTCAACTACGAAGCCAGTCACCTATGTTGGTCTGTTCTTACGAACTAACTTGCCCGCGATTAGCTGACAGGCAAGGCACACTGCGCCACTTTGGATAAAGGCTACCTTGTAGCCTCGCGTACCCTTCTCTGCATCGCCATAAGTTTCTTTTATCCGCTGTGCTAGTGCTCGGTCTGAGGTCTTTCCTGGGTAAAAGCCTTGTGGTTCAAGGCCTTGCATGCTAAGTGTTGTGATCCAATTGATAAGAGCCGAATCCACAGTGATGCGGCGGTCCAACCATAAGTATTTGTCATGGTAGCAAGACATCAACAATTTGATGCATGCATTGACTTTGTGGTGTCTTCCAAAGTGAGGGATCTTCATTACGTTGAGCAGTGTGGACTGCACGAAGTTCTGGGTCCAAGACTGCGGGACAATCTTAGGATTTCTGCCTTTGGTCTTGGTTAAGTACTTATGCAGAGCTAACATGCTGTAGGTTTTGCGATCTCCAAGGTTAAAATCATTAAATTTCAGTGTTGCGAGCTTATCCTGGTCATCACATACTGCGTGCACCCCTTTTGGAAGATACATGGTGATCAAGGTGTACTCAAAGTCTCTAGGTACATTTTCGCAGTTAATCTTACCGCTCAAAGGTGGTATGTAAACCGACAAAATGTGTGGGAACAGCTTGGCATTTGCAATATCGTCTCTGTGCTTTGTTCTTGTTTCGGTCGTGGTTCTGGAAGGTCCTGCTCCATGAGCAGTGGAGGGAGAAGCTTGGACTCCTCCTATCAATGATGCTTGCACACCTGCAGACATCCTTCTTTCTAACATGACTCTCTCAACCATTAAGTCAATCAAAAATTCTTCAATTATTTTCTCAACAGCGTTGAGCTCGTCCAACATACAAGCTTGGGTCCACTAGCTCAGGTGTGAAAATGAATTATGGGAACAAGGAAATGATCACAGGGTGAATTAATCTCAAGTTTCAGACTCAAATTCTCATTCAGAAAAAGTATTTTCGATGCGTGGTGAAACGCACTAAGTAGGGAAACTTAGCAACGGTCGGCTTTCTACGGATAAGAGGTTGCATTAACTGATGTTTTGTCCATATGGCATGGTCTAACGGTCTAGTGGTGAGCCATGAAGGTGTTTCAACCCATTCGGAGCGAAAGTAAAATGGTTATATTGTCTTCCAACGACTATATTTGTGTGCCATGGCGAAGTTCCATAGGTCATTGTTCTGATATCCCGACGAAGCTCGATTCCTGTGATGTTTCCTTCTGCGAAGTTTCCTCTGGAGTCTTCTGTAAATTTCCGATTTTGGCCCTCTTCTTACTTATCTTCCTAGCCTTTTTCCTAGTAATCTTCGTCTCGGTCATCCTTTTGCCATTCTGATTCTTATCTTCTCTTGACATAGTCACTTCCCGTTGCTTAGGTTCTTTCTTCAGATCCAAGGGTAATACTCCTTCATCATATGGATTAGGTATTTTGGTCTTCTGTGGTTCCTCTAATGTTCTTATAACTTCTATACCCAAGTCCCTGGTGTTCAATGTCTTAGGTCTATCCTCTTGTTCTTTCAACAAGTAGGAGATCCTTCTAGACATAAATTCCATGAGTTCTTGCTTCTTTTGTTCTAGAGCATCACTTTCTTTTGTTCTCCGGATATGGTCCTTTTCAATTCAGATCCTGCCTAACAAAGCTAGAAATGGGGTGTGGTCCTCAATAAATTTAATAACTTCAAATTATTCCTCTGTCGAAGTTCCATGGGTACTCATAGCTATCTAGGTAATTCTGCCACGTAGGGTTACCATTTTTCCTTTAAATAATCTGATGGTTCCTAGTGAAGGGACCAGAGAAGGCCTTCCTAGAGTTTCCCAAGTGCTTTCTGTCATAATGTTCATCAGTGTTCCCTCATCCAGAGCACAGTCAATGTCGAAGTCTCCTATTCTTACTTTGATTTTCTCATTTTCTTTGAAGATCTTTGACAAAGTGACATCCTTATGGTCATCTAGGGTTTCTTTTATTTTCAGTAACATGATCTCTGATTCTTTCTGGGGTTCTTCTATAATTTTAGTCTCTTGATCTCCTTCAAAGTTTCTTTGTTCCATATTCAGCTTTTCAAGTCTAGCAATCATTCTAGGGAAATCCAATACTTCATGGTGCATAGCTTTACAATAGAGGCAGCTAGGGTTTCTCCCAGGGCATTCCTTAGCAAGATGCCCCAGTCTTCTGCAATTGTAACAAAGAGTTAATCCTCTCTTTCTCTTCAATGATCCCCAACTCTTTTTGTACTACGTGCTACGATTATAAGGGCTAGCCTGCAAAAATTTCTTTCTAGGGTATTGCATCCATTGGTTAGTCCAAAAACTCTTTCTATGCATAGGTATAACATATCTCTCACTATTCCTATCAGTCCTATTCATATCAAAATTTCTTTTATCTAACAATGCTCTAGTTTTTAAGCTAAGAAAAAATTTATCAATCATACCTAAATCCATACGTTAGAAGTAAAAAATTTCACTTATTTGCTTCCACGGGGCACAAAGCTTTCAGATCTAAAATTTGAACTATTCTTACCTTTACTAGAGGCTAGAGCTTACAAATCTTCCTCTTTTCTGTAGAAATTTCTACTTTTACCTTTCTTAGAGCATAAAGTGTTCAGATCTCACTTCTTTTCTTTAGTATCAACTTCTTTTCTTGTAGATCTGATCTCTTTCCTTCAAATCTAACCTTTCTTTCTTGGCACAAAGCTTCGTAGGTCAAGTAGAATACTGCGCACTAGGGCAACAGATCTACGCACAAATCTTATTTCACACAAAGATTTTTCGTCTTTAGTTCCCATCGATCATAGTTTCAGGTCTTGGCAACAAAACCATTTGTTGGCATAGGGGCAGACCCAAGGTTCAACGCTCAAGAGCATACCAACAAAACCCTAACTACCGGCCCTTTCAGCAACACCTGCGAAGCAGATGAAGTCTCACCCGAGGTAGAGGCAGGGGTGGTTGCAGGACTCAAATGTCTGCAACCTTAGCTAGGACACAGATCTGTGATTATAGCACTTAGAAATCATCTAGCATGGTTTATTCATCAATATTCAACCCTTACAGCACTTCGCAGATAGCACAGAGTATCACAGTGAGTACTTAGATCTAAGATAATTCAACACTTAGCCACAACAAGATAGATCAGGTTCAACAGATCAAGCACTAATCACCTTACATGTCATATCTAACATTCATTCCTATCTCAGAATCACAAAGCATAACTAAATCTATTTAATCACATCAAGCACTTAGCCAAGAAGGATATAAACACATTAGGTCAAAGCACAAAGCACAATACACAAAGTTACCGTGGTTCACCTCCACCCTGGGGCTATGTCCACAAGATCTTCTTCTTTATTATCTCAATCAAACAGTTACAACACAGAGCTTCAACAATCCTTTCTTCGCACAGGACATAAGATCTGAGAAGCTCACTAGATCCTTCTTCCTTGCACTTCAGCACAAAACAACTTGCGAGCTTCTTACAATCATGCACAGAGCATTTACAAGATACATCCGATCACACAGATCCAGTCCCAACACTCAGCCATCAATTATACATCACATAGATGTATTACTCTCCCCCCCCCTCTTTACATTGCCTAAGTATCTATTTATAGATTACAAAATGGGCCTAAACTTGGGTGAACCCACGGGCCAACATCCCTTTCCATTTACATTAACCCAAAACCCTAAAGGGGCCCAAAAATAGGTCTAGTTTCCCTAATTTCCGCTTTGCGTTGTGCTCCATCTTTGGCAAGCTGTTGAAGTCCCAAAAACGGTCAAATATAACCAAGTATTCTTCAAAACTTGGTCAAGGGACAACAACGCTTCGTCTCAAAACATATACATAATATTTTCACAACTCATGATTCTTGTAACAATTCCAACCAATCATCTCTCTTCCCCACAACCTACACAACCCAAGGAATGTGCCCCCTTCACTGCACCACAGTCCCTTGGGCTATATCATTCTTTTATCAGGGCTCCAATGCAAAAATGGATAGGAAGTATCAAAGATACACCTTCATAAATCCCACAACCCATTGGCATTCTCCTACAACTATCCAAATTTCCACCAGCTATCTTCCTCTCTACCTTCCCAACCCAATGAATGTACCCCTTCACTGATCTCAATACATTGTGCATCTCATTCATTTATCAAGGGCTCTTAGGCACATGTAACCAGTAATATCACTATTGGAAACTCAAGGGAACTCACTACCAGGGAATTACCAGAAAATAACCAACAACAACCTTGATAGTGCAACTCACACAATAGTTCACTCTTTAGGCCTGACAACCTGGTTCCTCTACAAACATGAGAACTTCTTTTTTTCAAGCATGACAACTTGCTTCTTCTACAATCCTAATTAATTTGTTTCATTCTTTAGTTGTTCTTATATCATCCATCAAGAAACTATACCCATTATATCCATTATCATATAATAATAATCTTATTTACATGAGTTTTCAACTCCAAAATATAAACATTTATTCAAAATAAGTTTGTAGTCATAAACCAATAATCATGTGTGCTTCACAAAGCTACCAAGGGAAAGAAATCAACTCACTTTTATTCTCTGACACACCCACATGATCCCATCCACCATTCCATATGCATTATTAAGTTTCATCTTCCTTGCTACATTCATCCTCTAGGCTCAAGCATCTCCTTCTTTGTTGCACGATTCCTGAGATGATCCATATTGCCAAGGCTTTCACATGCAAGGAGAGCACCAACTTACTGCCATATTCCCACTGACAATCTGTAAATAGAAATATCCCGACCACTTCTTTCCTTGATGTTGAAGTTGATTCCATGTCAAAACCTTCTCCTTGAGAACCAACCAAAAAAATAGTATTCCCTTAGAAGGCCCTTTGATTTTCCACAATTTTTTGTACTATTGGAGAACATTTTATTCACCCATATCTATCATAGCTTGATAACCTAGTGTTGCATAATATTGGCCTCTCGAGAGATTCGTGTACCAAACCAATTCATCTTAATTAAATAATAAATGAATGTGAGCCTTTTATAAGTTTATTGTATATTGAGGCTAAATTTATTCCACGTATCGTCTAACCCTAGTCCGACCGCCGAGTTCCAACCTTGATGCCAAATATTTGTAACCATATCATTACCAATTCTATTCAAGGTACAATTACCATGCACTCTAAGTGTATCTTCTAAAGTCTTCAGAAGAAAAATACCTTCCCCACAACCTACAATGGCGTCAGTACCAATTCTCACTTGAGAGCCATTTCCACTTTTCAAGCCTAAAATATACCTACAATAGGAAAGGATAGCGTCAAGGTTTGTTATTGAGGTGAAATATTTAATATAGATTTATGATGTTGAAAAATACAATCCACAACTGAGGCAAGAGAAATGTACTTGTCAATAAAGATACAACTCCAAAGGTTGTCTTGCATCAAGAACACCCACAGATATTTGGTGGCCAAGAAATGACCAAATATTGATCCATTCTTTAAATCCCATCCTCCCAAATGTTTTGGCTTGGATAGGTGTAATGTTCCCATTTTTGGATTCCTCTGCCTTACAGTCAGAGGAGACATTTTGAGTTTATATCAGCCTGACCAAAGGAGTAAAATGAGGATAACAATGAGCTCATGCATTTTGGAGGAATTTTATGGGGTCCATGCTAATCCATTCACCATATTTCATCATCAGGATCATTTACACCTTGTTCACTCTTGGTTCCATGGCATTCCAACGATTTCCATAATTTTGGGTTATTATTGAGAATATTTTAATTAATTACACTAAAGGTTTTATTTGGGGTTTGTTTCTTGGAGAAACACCTTAGTGTAAAAACTCGTTGGAACCAGGGAGAAAATATCTACAGGATGGGATGAAGAAAAATGACTTTCAGTGGTCGGAGAAGTCATAGGGGCGAATTAATCATTTTTTGGAATAAAAAGATACATTAAATTAATAAAGTGATTTTATGATAAAATATGATAGATGAATTAAAATTCACTTGAAGGGAAAAAGGTAAAAATGGGTATAAAAGAGAGATAGGGGCTCATATTCTCTCATTATGTTGATGATCATTTTCACTTGTATCCTTGAGCTCTGACAACTTGAACGTTTTGAGGGTTTTGAGTGAACAAACCCTAGAGATGAACTAGGAGGTGAAATATTCCTTTGTTCCTCATTCAATCTTGGCCAAGATGGTGAAAGATTGCACCCTCACCATTCTATTCTAGTCCAATTCTAGTTCTTGCATCTTTAGTGAAGAGGGGTGTAATTGTTAGGATTTTTCTGCAGAGAGGGTGCACTATTCAGTCAAGGATAGTTCGATTTGGATTTTTGGATGGAGATCTCATGGGGCTTGTATTTGGCTCACTAAGGGAAACTTTCCTTAGCACTATAGGGGTTTTCCAACCTCCATATTTATTTATTTTCATAGCTAGGTGAATTTCATGAAGGAGGGCGCACTAGGGGTTTAAGATCCAATGATTGGTTGTAACATGTCGTTATACTGAGCATACTTTTATTGAATTATTCTTTGAGGATACTTCCGTGCAAGTGATCTGGTTATGGTACATTATGATTTCATTTCGATTATAGGTTATATATGATGATTATGATGATGTGTTGTGACTTATGTTATTTTGATGTATATGTATTGGCAGATGCTATTGACGAATTTTCCTGAGTGTGCAAGACACATGATAGGTTATGGATGATGATGGCATCAATGAACTTCCTTAGACTCTGGATTGAGTCAAGGAGTGGATTGTATCTGTTTGAGTATTTCATTTACACACATGTGACATATGATTGATTAAAGTATGATTTATGTATATGGATTACTGACACTATTTTTGTCTGTGGATGCAGGCTTAATGATACTTGCTAATCAGACTCACATAAGGAGTAAAGTGGCCATGCACAAAAACTAGATATTTGAGATAGAGGTGTGGTAGTGTCCCTGTCACAACCTACTATCACTCTCATCGTGGCCTGAATTGTAGGTTAACGATTACCTAGTTTGAGAGGTCAACGATGTCGTGAGGGCAGACTAAGACAATCACTCACACAGATTTCTAAGGGACGCACAATAAGACAGAGTCATTATTCCTTAGAATCCTTTAGTCTATCACAAGGTTGACCGAGGGCATGTTGCTTAATTAAAACTCAAGTCAATAAATCTAGGTGGCCTAGAAAGCATTGAAATTATTGGACCTTGTTAGAATAAAATAATTAATTAAACAATAAATTATTAATTATGAAACCTAACAAAAGTCTAAGCCTAAGTCTAAGTCTAAATTTAAATAAAGGACTAAATGAATTATGACATAAGTTAAAAGAATTGAGAATATAATCAACTCTAGGAAAAAGGGGAATAAAATTCAAAGGTTGGAAAAAAGCACATGTGTGCATGAAATTAATAAAATGAATTTTTAAAAATAGAAGAAATAATAACAAGAGAGAATAGGAGTACACATGGAATAGAATCTTGAGTCAACCTACCACTAGTATAACTAGAAGAAGACTCATAGTCCAACTCTAACAAAGATCTAGTTAGGAGACACTCATTAAATGAAAATTTGGGGAACAAAGGTGTTAGCACTGATTTTCTGAGTGAGCGTTGATGAAGTTAACCTCCAAGACTTTACAATTAGATTCAGCCAACAACTTAGCTAAACCCCGGCCTTTAATTAGTTTAGTGGGTTTTATTTCCAGATCAAATTCAAGGATTTTGGCAATCCACTTGCTCCTTCTCCCGTCTATGTCAGACTGCATGAGAATGTCTTTCACAAAAGCTGAAGGAACATATGCAATGATCTTCAAATGAAAACATAAACTATGAAAACTTTGAGAGCTTTCACCAAGGCATAGGCTTGATTTTCCATGATGTCATATATAACTTTTGCGTCTCTTAGTGCTCTACTAAAAAAGGAAATAGGTTGCTCCAGCCCTGCATCATTCTTTTGTAGTAAAACGACGGCCACTGTATCAAATGAAGCAAAGGAAAAAATCAGAAAATCCTTGGAATAATCAAGACTGACTAGCACAGGTGCTTCAGTCAGTGCCCTTTTGATTTGGTTGAAGGATTCTTTGGATTCAACAGTCCATTTTACTTTGTTCCCCTTCCTGAGCATGGATGTGATATGCTTCACCAATTCAACAAAATTTGAAACAAACCTTTTTAGAAAATTGATTTTGCCTAGGAAGGACTAAACTTATTTCTTGGATCTGGAAAGTGATAAGGCTTGAATAGATTCTACCCTTCTTGAATCAATCCTGACCCCCTCAACTGATATAATGTGTCCCAACAATTTACCTTCCTGCACGGAAAATAAAGACTTCTTGGGATTTAGGGAGAGACCAAACCTTCTACATTCCAATAAGACCTTTCTCAGATGTTGACAATGTTCTTTATCAGATTTGGAGAAGACTGTTATGTCATCCAGATAGATGACCAAAAATTTGTCTCTTTCTCCAATGAAGGCGATGTCCATGGCTCGTTGGAAGGTGGCTCCTACGTTCATCAATCCAAAGGGCATTTTGGCATACATGAATGTGCCCCAAGGAGTGGTGAAGTTTGTATTTTCTCTATCTTCGAGCAGGATGAAGATCTGATTGTAGCCAGAAAATCCATCAATCATGGAGATCCCAGATGCGCCTGTCACCCTCTGCAACATGTGTTCCATCTTTGGCAAAGGGTAATAGTCCTTCTTAGAGATTCTTTTCAGATTCCTGAAATCGACACAGAGTCTGATTTGTCCGCTATTTTTCCTTACTGGAACCAGGTTGGCCACCCATTCAGAGTATCTCAAAGGGACAATGGTTTGGGCATCCAACAACTTCTTTACCTCCCTTTCCATAATAGGTAGCAACATAGGATTTATTTGTCTTAATTTTTGCCTAAATGGTTTGGCCTCCTCTTTCAATGGGATCTTATGCTCAATGACGGTTGTGTTGTATGTCTTGAGGTCTTCATAGGTCTAGGAAAACACATCAGAAAATTCTTTTAATATCTCAGTATACTCGGCTCTCTGCTCCCTTGCAGGATGCTTGACAACTTGACGAAATTTGGATCATCCTCTGTACCAATATTGCATTCAGCTACATCAACATCCTCAGTTGGGCCTTTAAACTTTACTGCCACACCATTCCCATCGAATAATCTTTCTAATGGAACTAGTCCTTTGGGAATGTGGTTGTTAGGTAGCTGAACAATATGGTGATTAGCAATTTTATTTATAAATACATCATCGTGAGGGTCACCTTCAAGATCATGATCCTGATCAATGTGCAATGCAGAGAACTCATCAACAGACTCAAGAAATTTTCTGATCTCAAGATCATCCTCGAACACCTTCCAATACTTTATATTTTCAGGTATAGAAGGTCTATATTTCACTTCTACATCATACATGATTTTGGGTGGTAGAGGAACTCTAAAATTGCTTACTGAGACAACCAAAGAATCAACCACTATATTTTCCTCTCTCAGAATGAATGAAATGTTGAAGGCCAAGAAACAATTGTCAATCAGGTCCCACACTTCGTTTCTATAGGTTCTGAGCCTGGGATGCTTAGCTTGATAAATATTTCTAATTTGATTAACAATCAATTATGCATCTCCAAACATAGATATTTCCTTGATCCCCATGTCTTTTGCAGCCCTTAAGCCCAAAACAAGAGCTTCATATTCTGCCACATTATTGGTAGCTTCAAATTCCAGTTTGTATGACAGAGATTTAATTTCTTGAGAGGGTGAAACAAAGACCACTCTAGCACCAACAACATCCTTAGAGGAGGCTCCATCAAATAACGTTTTCCAAACAGAGGTGGTGGAGAAAGAAACTTCACGAAAAACCATGGGTTGTTTTTTGAGTTTTAAAGGAGGCTCGGGAGCATCAGTGAACTGCAATAAACTAGACCCCAACTCGATGTCGAGTGCAAAGATAGGATGATTGGTGGGGTTTGTTTTATCACTAATAATGTAGGCCAACTGAGTTTCTTTGTACAGTCTCCTATGATCCCCTCCGAACACTGGAATGGTAGCATATGTGAGGTCCATCTGCAAGGTTCCCTTAAGTCATTTTATCCAATATCTTGACAAGAGCATGCCAAACTTGGGAAGAACATTTGCTACCACAATGTCCATGACCACACTTTTCATGGGCAGTTGAAACAAGGTTACGATCATATCTTTGATGACCCCAAGACATTGCACTCTCCTTGGATAAAAAAATACAAATCATGATAAGCCTTTGTGATTTCTAAACCGAATTCTTCCATTACAGTTTTGGGCATAAGATTATGAGATGCCCCTGAATCCATCAAACAATTATGCAACACCTTATCATGTATGTTCAGTGATGTATAGAAGGGACGGGATAAATCATCTATGTCTTCTATCATGGGACCTAAGATAACTGATGGATTTTCATCTTGAAGGTTTACTGAGTCTGTGGAATAAGATGAAGGCTCGGGCTGCAACAATTTGGAGAGGCATTTTTTGAAATATTCATTCTTAACTAGTTCTGAAAGGGGCACATGGATCCTGATTTTTTGAAATTCATGCTCAAAGTTAAAGGAGGAAGTGGGCTTCAGAATTTCTCTCACTTTTGGGACATGATTTTTGGCTACTGGTGAGGGATTTTGAGCTTTTTTTTCCTTGTTGTTGTGTGTTGCATCTTTAGTAGACTTCTCTACTCTGGAAGGTTGATCAGGGACATCATACTTCCCTTATTTCTTCTTAGACCTGAGGTTGTATTTTCTAGGACCAATATTGGTCTTCTCCCCTTTACTCAGCTCGTTTATTTGACTATTCATGAGGAATTCCTCGCATGTAGATTGAGTTAAATGGGGAAATGGGGAGGTGTCTCCAATACAATGAGTTTCAGGGTCAAGCTCTTCTTCCTCTCCTTCTTCATCGACAACGAGGTTATTTTGGAGAGGGGTTTGGATTTTCTGATCATCCCTATCTCTGTTTCTGGGCTCTCTTGGAAGTATCTGAGAGGTATTATTCAATCTTCTAAAGTTACCTTTGTTATCAACATTTTTGAGGATTTTTGTATGTCGGCTTCCCTTCTACTTCCAACCTTTCCATTCTAGTTGAAAGTGATTTTAGTAACTTGGTTACTTCATCCATTTGAGGGGGGGTAGAGGAACTGGAGGTGGAGACTTGAGATATTCCCCTTGACATGTCTCTATCAGCCTTATTTTTTAGTCTGTTAGCTTCCAATACATTAGATTCCACTTCCAGGGATGTATCTTGCATATGAGCCAAGGAAGTATCTCTTCTCTCTCTTAACAGGAGGTAGAAGTCAGGGTCAAAAGCACTAGCACAAGTAATTTTGGCAGAGGTTTTTGTGGGCTTTATCTCAAAAGGGATCTTATTGTACATTTTGTTTAACCTTTTGGAGAAATCAGAGACTGATTCTCCCTCTTTCCTCTTTAGGGACTTGAACTCTATAATATAATCCATAAAGTCTTTTTTATCCCCCCATTGCCTAAAGAAAACATCATCTAAAGCCTCAATCCCCGTAATGGATCCAGGGGTCAGTCCCCTAAACCATTTCCTAACTTCACCATCAAGGTTGTGGACAAAGACTCTCATCCATACATCCTCGTTTTCGATGTTTAGATTGTTTGCATAACTATAGAAGGCATCAATGTTCTCCTCAGTAGTTATGTCTTCTTCTCCTGTGAATTTGGGAATATACTTTAGGTAATCTCCAGTAAGGAGAGAATTCATTGGCTGAGGTAGGACTGGAGGGGCATATCTTGCAGCCACTATAGCATCCATTATGTTTCTAAGGGGATTGGAACCTACCATAGGGATGATAGGTGGAGGATAACTAGGAGGGGAAGAGGTTCAAACAGGAGAGACTAGAATTGAGCTTCCAGCGGGAGAGGGAACAACATAGGATTTGGAGAAAGAGCTACAGGGCTAAAGGGAACATAGGTTTTCCTTTCTTCAAAATCAGTAACTCTCACAGGAGGAGGAGTAATAAAACCTGGAGTGGGAAAATCTTCCGAGGTCTGGGGTCTAGACCAAGGTACAACTTCAGGGGAGATAGGAGTGACAAATATTTCTCCTTCCAATCCAAAACCAGGAAGATACAACTCAATAGGAACACTCCCAAACTTTAAACTTCAGGAAACTCCAACAGACAGTATAATAGGAAAATGAGAAACATATATTGGAGTTTCTAGAAGAGGATAATGAAAATCATCAGATATACTTGGTTCAGTAGTAGAATTACTTTCTCGAAGGGCCTTTCCCTTTCTGATAATTTTCTTTGGGTCAGCTTCAGGTGTTGCTAGAGGCAACTGTGGAGTAGACCCCATGTGTTTACCTCTATAAGCCATAGCTGAAACAGTGGAGTTTCCAGTGGATTCACCATAGTGGATTCTCCAGGTGCACAGTTGCAATCTTTGATGTACTAAGTTTTGATGTACCTTCATAACTAGTAAGCTTTGTTGTTCAATCCCAGGGAAAATCTTCAATTCATCCCCGACAACGACGCCAAAAATGTTAGCACTAGAAGTTACCTTTGGATTGTGACAGAGGTAACCTAGTACCCATCAGTTTTTATGTCACAATGAATAAATTTAAGGGTAGTCTAATGGACGCAGTCTCGGGATTATAGCACTTTAACACAGAAAACTGGGTTGCCATGCATAAGTAGATGAGGTCTTGATCTAACTTCAGTCAGTAATTTGTAGTAAATGGTGAGTAGAGGGAAGAACTAGTGAGGAAATGTAGAGTTCTATTATGGACATCGGGTCTTCCAACACCCTAAGGAGGAAAAACTTCGAATACAAGATCTTTTGAACCCAAAACTTCAAGAAACTGAAAACGTCATAACAATATTGCAATAAAACATACATTACAATACAGTCACAACAACTCGACTGGATTACCCATGCCCGAGTCTTCAATGTAAAAAGAAAAAGAGATGATAGGAAAGGTGACTGTCATTAAACAATAAGTCTCAAACGGCAACACATAACCAGAGAACCAGAGGCTTCATTAAAACTTTACAATACAAGAGCTTAGCTCAACCATCGACCATAACAAAATATCAAAACTGAGTATTTATACTCAGAACAATTAGCCACCATGAGACATGTGACCTGGCTATTACATTCAAAGCTTTGTGTCTATATCTTCTTCTGTCAGTCTGCACTTGCATTCTTCTGTCAGACGCGATTTCAAACTAGTATGGGTTTTGCAGGAGAATCTGTTGACAGGGGAACTTGGGGATGACAGTCTGCCTACACGGTCGTCTTTCCATGCTTTCTATTTATGGGGTGAGACGAGGTTTCAACCACCTCCCCCATTTCCATTAACTACCTGCATAGGGATTGGGATGGAGCCTAACACACATGAATGCTCCAGGAGACGTTCATGACTCCTCCAATTCAAGCCTAGGGCTTCGAAACCACGCATATCTTTTGATGAGACCAAAACGAGCGCTTTCGGCCCTTGGTGCAGCTTCTATCCATCGCTCCACGCGACCTTGGGCCATGACCTTACGCATCCCCCATAGGAAATTTCAGGATTTCACCTGTTGGGAGTCTTCACTCCCCTTGATTTCAAATGTTTTGATGCTCGATCCCACGAAATGACCCATCTAGATCGACGGTCGGAACTTCTTTGATCTTGACGAACGTGATCATTTTCTTGAGCAAACTCAGTCGCCCACTACTCGATAGGCGCTTTTCCTTTCTTTATGATCCTGCTTACATATGACCGCGGGCTTTGATCATGGGCCTAATTCCCAGACGTTTTAGGATTTCGTGTTTCACAAGTTCGCACTGTATTTCCATGCTAAAATCCTCAAGTCGGGAAATCGCGATCACTCGAATCAGTGACACACGTCTTTTTGCATCCGACGGCCCAAATCATTTCGGCATTTCGGGACTTCAAACCATTGGCACTTCTCAACTCAGCCTTCCCGAAAAGACTTTCTTTGCGGATCCTGCACCACGTGTCCTCCTGAAATAGATGGCCCAGATCATTTCGCAACTTCACGTTTCGAGAGTCCTCATGACTTTTCCCTTTGACTTCTCCATTCTGTGAGTCAGGGAAATACTAATCTTGTGCTACGTGTCCTTCCAAGGATCAACGACTAGGATGGCCTTGTGATTTCAGAACTCTATCCGACGCTATACTTCATGTAACTCTGTGATCCCGATCGCCCGACGGTCATCGATCTGGTCTGCCTAGTGGGTCTCCGTCGTTGAAAGTTGATCTTGCTTGCTCGCTTGATTTGAGTCCATCTCAGACCACTCTAAGTGTTGCACTTGTGCTTATGGTTGTGGCCTCTATAAACAAATACTTGGATCACTGGCTAAGGACTAGGGAATGCAAAAGGATCAGTGACAGTGACCAGGAAAGAGAAGCGATCGACCTCAAAGAAAACATAAAGTCTTAGGACTGACACTTCTCGTGCCGAAAAAAGAAGAAAAATATAAGCCGAAAGGAAAAACCTTACGACTGGGTCTACAAAAGCAGGAGAAACAGGCAAAAATACATACTTAGGTAGAAACCACAGACCCCTAAGGCTTTGACAAGTTTATGTGATAACAAAAGGGACAATGAAAAGAGAAAATAGGAGCATATTGGGGAATGTGAGGGAAATTGGCTTTTTAAGTAAAATAAAAATGGTAATTACTTGTGCAACTTGAGGAGAGTGTGACAAGTGTGTGGGTGAATAATCTTAATTAAATTAATTAAAAATATAATTAATTGGGAATGAGGACATGTGTCATTGGGGATTTTTCTATAAAGAAAATGTGGTAGAAGGGAAATGGATCTCACTTTTACTTGGTAATGTTATGCTACTAAAATTTTGTGGACTCTGTTATACTTGTGAGAGTTGGGATACCAAACTTGTAGAAAGAGTGGAAGCTCTTCCTTGCGAGGCAAGCCTTGAAGCTATTGGTTGTTGGTTTCTTATGTGTGGCCTCTTTGTAGCGCGGGGGCTAAGAGGGAAGAAAATTACCCCTATTGTTGAAGGACATCTTCAAATTTTAATCAACCTTGGTTCCAGTATTTTATTCCTATAAATTGTAATTAGAATATAGATGGTTCGTTGTGGTTTATTTTCAACCCACAATTTAGAAGATTTAATTATGCTTTGCCATTTTTATACAATCTTTGATTCGTTGACATATTAATTTGCAACCCAGAAATTCAAATTTCCTTATATCGTTGTCAATTTACAGACCCTGACTTTCATGTGTAATGATTCATTGTCCATTATTTTAAATTCTAATTTTTATATTTTCTTAGTCATTTTGAAATCTAATTGTCATTCCAAAATTTAAACCTCTTATAGTTGCTACCAAATTTGTTTACACTATTAGAGATTTGACTATTAAAATCGTTGAATTTATTGTTGTACTCTTGGAAACGAATTGTTGAAGAACGTGGTTAGGTAATCTGCAGTTTCAAATTTTAGAAGTATGTTGGTCGATCTAGAATTATTCACAATACAACGTTTTAGTATTCCACCTCGTTCATTGTAAGAATTTAAAATGCATTTTTGGAATTTTAGAATCGTTGCTTATTTTATCAAAATTCTTGCGTTGATTTTGTAAGGGTCGTTGCCGAATTAAATTACAATCTGGATTTGGAATTCGTCATGGTCACTTCAGTTATTTCAAGCCTTCCTTAAATTATGAATTAATGTTGTGACTGACAGTTCACCGTTGGTTCCTCGAGATAGTTCGTCGGTCGAGCTAGTTCCTGTAGCATTCGTTTTCTCCTTTCTTTACAACTACTAGAGTGTAATCTATGTTATCTAATAGTCACTCTACACACTATCATAACTATAGTTTTAGAAAATAATGAGGTTATTACTTAAGCATATAAAAAAAGGGAATAGAAATAAGTTATAGAAATTAGAGACGTCCTAAAATAAAATGATTATTGCTTAATATTAC
>ML783578.1:71037-96166 GCA_009831015.1 Picea engelmannii | reverse complement strand
ATTGACACTATTTCCTTTCCTTTTGGAGCCATTATAGGCCAATAAAATGGTTGTTGTATTACTTATATCATATCTGAAAATTACTACCATTGGAAAGTCATTTATAATAAATAAACAAGCAAGGATTGTGTGGAGGTATTTGTACTTTTGTTGTGTAATACTTGTCATTTACTCTTATGTTTATTCTAACATATGCTCCACTTGAATTCATGTCGTTTTATATCAGTTAAACTCAAAAGCATGGGTGGAAATGTAAGCTACAACCATTTTATGCAAACTGTTTGACATAATGCCTCAATGAGAAAAATTGTCATATACATAACAACAAACACTTCAAGGATTCTAAGAAGGTTGGAACTCATCCCATTGACCCTCTAGACACATTAGTAATCCACCTTGACAGTTGGGACAACAACAGAGTTGATTTTCCTAAGGTCTTTGAGAAAACATTTTAAGTGTTTGAAGAAAGTTCTCAACCAGTTAGATCTTATTTTTATATCATATTTGGTTGGGGAACATTGCAATAGGCTTCTCCAATTGACCAAATGTGACCTTTGATATTATGTTCTTCCTTTCCATAGATAATTAAAATAAAGCTTCATGATACAACATAATATTTATTTCAGAACGAGGACCAGACAATGCCAATACACTAGAATTGCCTCAATAACTTCCTTGATAAGTTCTAACATTCCATCTCTAAATATCCATCGATTGCACTGAATGGTTGGTTTTCCGGTCAACCCTTGAAAGAAGCCAAGACCAATCTACTATACTATATTTGTTAGGTGTGAGCATAAACACTAGATATTTAATCCCTTCACTTAGTGCTTGTACGATAAAATTGAACAGATTTGATAAGATATTTATAAATTCATTCGCTTCATAGGGAAGGAAAATTGCAGACTTGTTCACATTTATAAGCATACTCGTAGCCTCACAAAAAAGGGTCGGGATATTCATCAAAGCCATTCCTTTTGTGGTTGCACAATAACATAAGATTAACACATCATCAACAAATAACAAATGAGTGAGATTAACATGTTGCCCCAGCTTAATCCCCTTAAGGGAATTCACCCACTTTGCCCGTGCAATAGCACAACTAAGGCCATCAATTACTAAAAGAAAGAGATATGGCAACAAGAAGCAACCTTGACGTAGCCCATGACCCAATTTAAAGAAGAAAGATCATGCTCCATTGATTAGTACAACAAAGAACACTCTAATAACACAAGACATGATCCACTTAACCATCTGAAGCTTCAAAACAATATGCAAAAGCAGGAGTCTAAGATAAAGCCAAGAAACCCTATCATAGACCTTTGAGAGATCGATTTTGAAGACCGATACAAGCCATTCATTTAAAATATATATTATAAAATAAAATTTCATGATTTATTAACTCATAAATTAAAAATCTATATTTAAAAAAAATAAATTAGTAATATTTTAAATTAAAATATTTGTTTACTGTTATTAATTTAAATTTAAAATAAAATTGAATATTATAAAGATAAAAATAGAGTTTTATCATATTGTTATGCTAAATTTAAAAATATTTTATAATACTAAATTTTCAAATATATTAAATTTAATCTTTAAAATATTTATAATAAAATCAAATTCGTAATTTATTAACTCATAAAAAATATATTAAATTTAATCTTTAAATATTTTTATAATACTAAATTTTCAAATATATTAAATTTAATCTTTAAAAAATTTATAGTAAAATCAAATTCATAATATATTAACTCATATATAAATATATTAAATTTAATCTTTAAAATATTTATAGTAAAATCAAATTCATAATTTATTAACTCACAAAAATTCAAGGAAATTAAGAAAAAAAATCAATTACATATTAAAAAAATATGATGAATCAAAATAATTAATTTAATAAAAAGATTAATTGATAGGCCAAACTTGACTTCAATGATGGTTATCATCAATATGAACAACGACAATAACAATTTTATAACAACCCAACATAACTAATAATATAACAACCCACATAAACCAACATTTACATTTTGTGAAGATTAGAGCATGGAAATTGTGTAAGGTCTTTGGCTAGATGGGCTCGAAGACCTTCGCCCAAGTCCTTAAGGAGACGAAACTTGAGGTTGCTTCGGCACCCAAGTTGGGCAAGTGGACGCCTTGGGCATGCAAATGCACCAAGGGGCTTGCCCAAGTATGAAGTGACCAATAAGATTGGAGCGCGTTGGTATGAGGGGCGCACCAAGGTTGGGTGTGTCGGTCCCAAGGGATGCAATGGTTGACGAGAGCATGGGTTTGTTTGGGTGATCGGGTCCGCGAAGGGTTGTGATGAGTCGTTTGTAACACAGGTTCACGAAGGGGCACGACACCCCCAAAGGACACGATGGTTCGTGATGATGACCATTGGAGTCCCTATAAGAGAACAAAAGTGCATGACCAAGGAAGAAAAAACTTGGAAGACAAGGAGAGCAAGAGAACCTTATGGTTCTAAGGCAGATGAAGAGGGAGAGCTCCCTCAAGGAGCCAAGTCGCTCCACTTGGGTGGACTTGTGCTATCTTGAGGAGGATTCGGTGGACAGAGTTGAGCGAGATTTTCTTGCGCCGATTTTGGTAAAGTTTGGAAACACAACTCTGTTGGAGGCATGTGTGAGGCAAAACTAAAATCTGTATAGTCTGTGGAAACAAAGAGATAACAAGTCTGCGGTTGTGGAAACACCAAGACAAAGAGTCTTGGTGTGATAGATCTATTCATGAGTGTCTTCGTGAGGTAAATTGAGTCATTTGAATCTGCAAAGTTGTAAACCAAGTCAGTAGTGTTCATGTTGTAACTGTTCTGTAATAAAAAATACATAGTTAGGTGTTAGGTGAGTTCATGCATAGAGTTGGTTACTTGGGCAAGCAGAGGTCCAAGATAACAAACTTAAAACATGGTTGCAACAAAGGATTTCGTTTGGAAAGGTATGTTTGGTTTCGAGTTCTTGCATTTCCTAAGTGTTACAATGAATTCTTTGAAGGGAAGTCAGATGACTTGGTGGTTCAAGTGCAATCTGTTTCCATGGTGAACCAACAGACTTCAACGCAACGCAAGTGGTGCACCGATTTGAAGAAGTTTTGTAGCGGTTTGGGACGCCTTGGTTGGGACATTGTGCAGAGAGCTTGGGGCGACCTGCTTGGACGATTCCTATGGTGGACTTAGTCAAATTTGGATGTAGACGTGGAGGTGGCTTGAGGAAGTTGCCTAACTCTTTGATGATGCACTTTAAACAAGTCACTGCAGTGAAGTAAACAATAAGGTTTGGACATGTCGATTTGAGAAAATGGATGAGGCACTTTGGTGTTTGGTGCCTTAGCCAGTTTCGTTGGGTCATGCAATGAATTGACAATCATGACGACAGTGCTAAAGTTTGAATGCTTGTAGCAGGTGCAAGGAAATTTTGTTCCAAGAGACGGATGGAGTCGTTAAGGAAGTCAACCAAGAATTTTTGGCAGTCAACCTGAATGAGAAAAACGCAGACCAAGTGACTTGGACGGTGTTCAGTGGCCTTTGGTATGGGACATTGGATGAGACAAAGCACACTTTGGTTACTTGCAAACGATTATGTAATGACTCAAAGAGCTGGCGAGGGTTGTTGGTTGAGGTTAGAAAAAGTATTGGTGTGAACATGCCTTAGGCATGGAAGTTATTTGTGGTGACTCATTCTACTTTGATCACTTTGAAAATTTCATTGGGACATTTGAGGAGTGAGGGCGTGTTGGCCACACCCATTGCAGATGTTGAGTTACAAAGAGGTGACTTGACAAAAGGAGGCAAGTTGAGAACTTACCTTCATTTAGAGGATTGTGCAAACATACAGATTGTAGCACGAAAAGATTACTTGGGCATGCACATTTGTCTTACTTTGGGTAACATGGTTGAGGGTGAAGCCTAACCATTTCAAGGCATAGAGAGCTAGACACAACAACATGGTTGAGTGACGAAATAGTGGGGAAAAGACAATATGAATGTGCAGTTCTTAGGGTAGATTGACTAATTGTGCCATGAAGCAGACAATGGGGCCGAGTTGTCGTAGATGACTTTGTTTCAGGGTGACTTCATAGTACATTGAGGTGAGGGGAAACCTTGTCTTGGTCTGAGATTATTGTGTGGATGGACCAAATTGTGAAAGGAAGTGACTAGTTTGTGCATGAGGGTGTGCAGTCTCAAAGAGTGTGACGAGCGGACTGACCATTCAACTAGTACGGACACACCAATAGGTTTGAAGTGCAACACTTAGACATTGTAGAGGATCTCCTTGATGAAGATCAGACAATGACAAAAGTAGTGAGGCAAAGATGGACATTTTCCTTAGTTTTTGAAGTTGGACAGAGTGACATAAATGCGATAGAAAAGACTAAGTTCGAACATGAAAAAGTGCATTCTCATGAGTTGGGCGAGATGATTGGACAAGCTACCCAATCAATCCAAGGCGTGGGGGATATTAGTGTGCAGAGACATGACATAATTGGTTGAATTATGGGCACAACAACAAGTTCACAGGAGTTGAACATTTAGGAAATTTTTTGAAGTGAAGTGGGAAGTAGTCAGTTGTAGTGGGGAGCGACAGTAGCAATAGAATCGAACAACAGTAAGGCAGTAACATCGCGACGAGAGAGTGTAGCGAAGTTGGGTGACATTCATCCTTGGAGTTGCCAGGTGAAGCAACCCCGTTGACTCTTGAAACAAATCATGTAGAGTTGGGTGCATTACAATATGGTTTGTGGAAACTTGGGGTTTCCACTTTGGTAGAATTTGGGGTTTCCAATTGACACGAAACTTGGGGTTTCCACTTTGGTAGAATTTGGGGTTTTCAGTTGGCACGAAACTTGGAGTTTCCAGCTAACTTAGTTGCAACAAAGACATGAGTTCAAGCAGAGACTTGGAGATCATAGATTTTGTGGATGTTGTCGCATACAATAATGACTTGAGGTAGGGGAAGATGTAAGGTCTTCAGCTAGATGAGCACGGAGACTTTCACCCAAGTCCTCAAGGAGACAAAACTTAGGGTTGCTCTGACACCCAAGTTCGGAAAATGGACACCTTGGGCATGCGACACACCAAGGGGCTTTCCCAAGTATGAAGCAACTAAGAAGATTGGGGCACGCCGACATGAGGTGCACACCAAGGTTGGGCGTGCCGATCCCAAGGGGAATGACATTTGACAAGCGCATGGGTTCGTTTGGGCAACCGGGTCTATGAAGGAGTGTTATGATTCGTTTGGACATAGGTTCAAAAAGGGGTGCGACACCCCCAAAGGATGCGATGATTCACAGTGGTGACCTTTGGAGTCCCTATAAGAGAACAAGGGAACACAACCAAGGAAGGCAGAACTTGGAAGACAAGGAAAGCAAGAGAACTCTTTAGTTCTGAGGCAGACGAAGAGGGTGAGTTCCCTTAAAGAGCCAAGTCACTCCACTTGGAAGGACTTGTGCTACTTTGAGGAGGATTTGGTGGACATAATTGGGAGAGCTTCTCTTGAGCCGATTTTGGGGAAAGTCTGGAAACATAGGCCTATTGAAGGCATGTGTGAGGCATAATTGAAATATGTGAAGCCTGCAGAAATGAAAAGACAACAAGTCTACGGTTTAAGGCATGTCTGAGGTGCATTGCAGGTGGTTGTGCAGACAGTTGCGATAAAGAGTCATGGTGTTATGAAACTTTTCTTGAGTGTCTTGGTGAGATAAGGCAAGTCATTAGACTATGCCAAGTTGTAAACCAAGCCGGTAGTGCTTATGTTGTAAGTGTTCTACAATAACAAAGACTTAGTTGGGTGTTAGGCACGATTTGTACTGCCCGCACTATATCTATGTTTCTCTTGTTTGTTTCGTTGTTGTTCTCCCTGCTTCTCATGTTCATGGATGTATGGTTAAAAATGACTAAGTGTTAAACAATTAACAATTGTCTAAGTATACAAGAGTTACACTAGAGTAAGTGTGTGACTCGTCAATAACCTAGAACAGAGTATAAGTATGCTCTAGGTGAAGAGATGTAGTTCAAACGAAGTATCTTTGGTGTTGCAAAACAACAAAGTGAGAAATGTTGTGATGTTGCACACCTTAAAAAAGTATGCAATCACAATGACACCACAAGACACACTATGAAATCGTGACACGTTGGGTATCCAAAAAAAATCATGTCTGTTTCCTTATTATTATGCTAATGAGTGCATGGGATCCCAAAAATCATGTACGTTTGCCTATTATTATTATGTTCAATGAGTGCATGAGATTAGAGAGAAACAGGTATTTGCATTTGTTGGTTATAATCCTGCACTTTACTCTTTGTATTTTATATAATTCTTTGCTTGTTTGCTTTTCCACCCACGAGGAATTGAGGAAATTTCATTCTCTTGGAGCTTAGGCTAAGCATTCAACAAAAGGGGAAGCCTATGCCTAGTTGTAAGGAGTCCTTCTAGCAAGCGCCCAACAAGTGCAACACCTCATCATATTGGGTGATTCTAAAAACGCCATCCACCATTTTATATTGGGTTCTTCTCCAAGAAATGTTCGGTTGAACTCCATTATCCAAAGAATTCAAGCAGCACTCTGTACCAGCCCTCAAGGGAATTTTTACACAATTTTTTAGACAACAATGGACATGCTAATCATCAAACAAATGTATCCACGACTTTAAAAATAGGAATTTTAGTGATCAATGGTCAAGGCTCCTTTAAACCGATACCTGAATGACCCCCTCAATCATTATATCTCATGAAGCACCCACATGGCAACTTCATGTCGACGTGGCGTTAGATCGAAGACACGACCCTCGTCATTTCTCATATTCCTCCTCCGTCTGGTCCTGCCTCATATCTTCCTTCCACGCTCCATGCATGCTCGCAATGGGATTACACGCCATGCATGGGCGATGGTTGTCCGACTTTGTATTAATGACTTTGTGAGGCCTCTGGGCGGCACGCCTAGTTTAGTTAACAGAGTATGTACATATTACATTCAAAACCGTGGTTGATGAAAGCCGAAAGGCGTGGATAGAAAATGAAACGCACAACTAGAAAATGAAATGTATAATTAAAAAATGAGCGTCTATAGCCAGCACAGTCAGCGTGCTAAATCCAAAGTTTATAGCACAGCCAGCTTGCTAAATCCAAAGTTTAATCATTTAAACGTGGCAATCATATATTGGTACAGTAATTTATTAATATGATTAGGTAAATGTTAAAAAGTAAACAGGTTAACCGATGCATTCAAAAATACAAGGAAGTTATGAAGAGGAAATCACATTCATTGATTTGGGAAACAACTAAGAATA
This sequence comes from Picea engelmannii, assembly GCA_009831015.1. Taxonomy (NCBI): domain Eukaryota; kingdom Viridiplantae; phylum Streptophyta; class Pinopsida; order Pinales; family Pinaceae; genus Picea; species Picea engelmannii. The sequence continues at coordinate 88,857 of ML783578.1, read as the reverse complement.
AGCCAACATTTTCAATTGTTAGCCGTCAGATTAGAATTTTAGATTAAAAGGTGATTAATTGTGCTCATTGTCAATAGGTGTACGCCTTTCGACGTAATTAATAACTGTTGTTTAGCAGGCAATTATTGTCACATGAAAATGATATGCTGGCACCATGCTAGACACATGGACAAAATCTTAATTCATCAGACTCCCCCTCATACAAGTACATTTAAACTAATCAACCCTAATTGCTACCTATGATACTCAAATTGCTAAAACCTCTGCTATTATTTCCTGCGTTGGCTCATTCTATTACCTTCCACATACTCAAATTGCTAAAACCTACGCATGATACTCAAATTGCTAAAACCTAAGAAAATGTGTTCACTCATTCTATTACCTTCCACACACTCCAACTGATCCAAACGCTCATGGAGATGTATGACCTTATAATTTGTTTTTTTTTTTATAATTTGACCACATTTAGCAAAGAAAGGCAAAGCCATTCTTCAGAAAATTGAGATTCAATACTATGATAGCAGACAATTAGTGTTAAATAGCTTCATTCACCAAGCTCTTATGTAATAACAAGATTATAACATAAAAAGATTATGACGTTGGATGATATAAGTTTTTAAAAAAATTATATTTATCCAAATAGATGTTATGTGTACTTAATGAACATAGAATTTTCGGATAACGTTTTCCCATTATATAACACATGGACATGGACATGAATTTGTGGATTATATGCTTGTGCATTATATAACAGCACAGGCATGAAAGACTTTAAAGGATTAATAATCATCTGTCGAAGCCACTGATATGGCAATTTTCTAAAATAAAAAACCAAAACCAAATAGAGTAAGGGCATCCTTGTATTGTTACAAAGGTTTTGTGCATTATATGCTTTTGAAAACTATTTGATTTGTTCTATAACACACAAATTTTGGAATTTCATAGAGCTCCACATGCAAAGATATTGAAATTGTACTCTGAAACACAAAACTTGAGACTAGCAACCACACATTAGCCTTGATGATGAGCCACCCTTATATATTAATAAGGCACGCACTCAATTGCATATACAGACAGACATAGAAAAGGAAAAGGTGAGTGCCCTGTTAATCTAATATATTCAGAGCCGAACAGAAATAGCAGTAAGACTTCCTATATTTACATTGATGACTTGATTGGAGATTGGAGGCTATTCCATCATCCATCCATGTCCATGGATGTTTACCTAATTATTAACAGACTGACCGAGTGCATGAGATATGAAATAGAGATTTGTTGTCTCTGCTCTGCTCTCTGCTTGTTATATAATTCTTTGCTTGCTTTCAGAAAGGCCAGTACTCGGCTTGATTTTCCATTTGTTCATGGAAGGAGTTTCTCCGTGCAGACTTGAGAATGGTCTTATCTGCTACAATGAAATAGGCCGAACCACTGACTGCAAATCGAAGTACACACAACACAACATCAACATGCAGTTCATGACCTAATTATAATGAGAGAGGCCAGCCAAATTAACCCGATCAATGAGAATGATAATGAGAATGGTTTATAATAAAAGATGTGTCACTGTGCCTACAAGCAAAATACTGTCACCAAACAATTCAGTAATTGTAGAATCCTTGATCAGAACATGCATCAATGATGCATCACAGCACAAGCATTTTAGCAAAATGGTTTAATATAATATTAGCAGAGTAATGTACTTTGCCAATTTGTCATGTCAAAAAATTGATAGAAACTGAGAGAATTAAGCAACTTAACATTTGGAATGACATGGAGCAATATGTAATTTATGTCATTTATTAATTACTGACTTACTTGTAGAGATGATGAGCGCCTGTGCAGCATGGTTGAGGTTAGCCCTTGCCCAAGGAATCGCCCTTACTCCCAGCAACTGTAAATTATTAACATTAACCCAACCCAGCAGTTAATAAGTAGGCCCAATTGCATGAATATGAATATTAGTCAGTCACTGACTTGAATCGGTACTGATTGATTGCTTCATTAACAAAATTCACTCACTGTGGGGATGGCAGAAGCCACGCATGCAATTGCAACTGCCTTGACCCCTGCTTTAACAGCTTCTGTATGCATATACATACATACATGAGTTTCATCATACCCATAAATTATAAGTTAACCCAGTGTAGTGAGACCACTGAAATGAAATGAAATAGATTTAGCCACATGTTCTCCAGCTATAGCCAGTGCGAAAATGAACTAAAGATTAATGCAAATGAATGACTGATTACTTACCTTTGGAGCACTGCTTTGCTCTGAGAATTTTCATGTCAGCTTGTCGTTGAGCTGGACTCGTCATCTCCTCGTTCGCTATGCTAATAATCCCTTCGACTAAGTGCTTGAGATTAGATAAAAGACGAAATCTGGATACGAGAAACTCAAATACGCTGATAGTATATATAGGAAGTAAGCGTGGGTGCATCAATGAATGGCCGACTGCTGCGATAAGGTGGGCTGGGTGGAACAGAGTGAATGAGAATACCATGAATGGCCGACTGCTGCGATAAGGTGGGCTGGGGTGGAAAAGAGTGAATAAAAATACCATGGTTTGGTATGATGACGAATTTGTGGTTTTCAGATAAAACCATGTGTCCAGCGCCGCAGGGATTGAAGGGTAATGAGTACCGACGGGAAAATGCCCCCAGTATTTGGATTTGGGTTTGCGGGTGCAGTACACCCGCTACACATCTCCTCTGTTTCGCTCGTGAGTGCGCGGCGATCGAGAGACAAAGTACGAGGGCGAACTTTCCTCTGTTTTTCTGTTCATTGGACATTCCCAACATCTCCTCTGTTTTTCTGTTCATTGGACATACCCAACAGAAATGTACAAAAATATTTATGCTCAAACAAGAGGATAAATTTAAATCTTTTTGCAAGGGTTTTTATTGTAGGTATTTTAGTTGAAGTTATGAGGATAAATTGAAATCTTTCTGCAAGGGTTTTTGTTGTGGGTATTTTAGTTGAAGTTATAGTTTTATTTGATTGCAGAATTTTTATTATGGAATGATGTGGGAATAATTCTAATTATGTGTATTATTAATATTTTTAAAATATTAAATTTTGTTTATATATTATTAGAAAAATATTTTATTATAACCATTAAGTTCTTTTTTATTTAGAAATACATGTTTTTATGTTTTTATATTATTTAATTAATAAGTATTTAGAAGAATAAAAAATATATTTATATAGTTATAATCAATATAATATTATTATGGAATTGACAATATAATAAATGAAATGTGATGGTTTTATTATTAATTGATAATTAAATGATGATAAATGTTATTATCTTAAAAATATATATTTATGAAAATTGATTATAACATTATTAAATAATTTTAACTAAACAATGTTAGTAAATAAATTTAACTATTAAAAAAGATTAATAATAACATAAATGTATAAATAAAACTTAAAACTTAACAAGTGTCACTGAAATGGTCATGTCTTGCTAACAAAATTTGGTGCATAGATTTAAATTCATGCATAAGTTTGAATTACAACATTTCATGCCAGCATTTTAAAGTTGCTTATACCAATACCAAAACTGCATTAGCCTATGTTCCTAAATCTAGTGTTGCAGGTGAAGCAGTACCTCGCTGAAGCCTCGCTGAAGTAGTGGGGCATTACTTATATCTAGTAGAAGTTATGCACATTTATTGAATATTTTTTAAAATCAATTTTGATGAACTCAAATATATGGAAGGAAAATGAAAAATTATGGATTATTGTAATTACTGATAAGAGATCAATGATTACTATGTGATAAATTTTTACATGATGATAAATAGTTGGGAACAAACCTTTAATGTAAATCGTCACAATGTCCAAGAATTTGCAATTAAAATATATAATTAGCATGACCATAAATTTACAATATCCAACTCCACCTACCTCATGGTACTTGAGATTGAATACTTGGTCTAGATTACTATCAAAGAGAGTCCAGATTATTATTAAAGAGATTGCAAGTTGTGGGAGAGGAAGAAGGCAACAATAGAACTTCATTCATGGATGGCCTAAGAGGAACTGTAGATATGAGTTCTAATTGTATGCACAACCATCTATGCATGCTATAGATAGTTATAAAGATAGTGTGGCTAGGGTATATAGAGAGGAGGAAACTTCTAAAATATATTATGATAGAACACACATGAAAATGGAAATTAGGAGATAACAGACCTGGAAATGGAAAAAATAGGCTAGATTAAAAAGGACACATGAAACAAGTCTAAATAGTCGGAGATAACAAAGATTGCGCAGTGAAATGTTGATAACTGTAAATTGTGTTAGAAATTTGGTTACAAGATGGAAACATTTCACTTCACATCTAGTATATGATATCACATGTATTTATTCCACTGGCATGAATTTAATGACCTCAAATGAATTGATGTCATGGTAATCTAAGATTAAAACTCCAAACTTGGGTTATTTGTGTTTGGAATTTTTTTTGCATTGTGTGGTATAACCTAAGATGAAAAAATCACATTAGTTGGCTAAAAACATTGAATTGGTTAATGAATCAGTGTGATAAAAGTAATTTAAATATTGTGGAAAAATAATTATTTTATTAAGCATGTATATAATATTGGACAAGAAGAAAAATATTTGTAGTCAAAAGTAAACTAATGAATAATTGAAGATGGATCGAATGTTATAGTTTCCATAGGGACTAAAAAGTAATGTTATATTTTGTTAGCACTCTGTAAATTTTGTCCAGCTGAATAGACAAACGACAGAGGTAACTGTTTCAACCTACTTTAGAGTTGGGCACTAGCCTGCTCAACTCAGAGAAGGCTCTCTCACGTCACTAGGTGTTTATTTGATAATCAATTGCTAGATTTGGTTTGTTTAGGGGTTTTATACAGTCGTTGGCGAAGGAAAGGGGGTGACATTTGGGGCTATGGAGTCGAAAATGAATAAAGCAATGGCAGGCCTGATCCAGGTGGATATTGGTGGCCACCCACCTATTCCACTTGGACCCACACCATTGTTTCTTTCGGTTTTTCAATTTCCTTAATTGTAGCACAATTTACTATTTTTAGCAGTTTTTCGGGTCCTGAACTTCTGGAGCCGTTTTGAGGCCCTAAACGACGTTTTTTGGGCATGAATGATCATGCGAATATGCCTCTATTTTGTACTCAATATTTGTTGTCAACAGTGTATTCCTCGGATAGATCTTTCTAACGATGTATCATGTGCGTCAAACGAAGATAGTATGCCAAAGTTACGACCCCAGGAAATTGATGTACCAATTTACCCCAACGGGGCCCATATTCTGGTGTTTCATTTCCTAGGGTTAGGTTTTTGGATGTTTAGGGTTTTCCATTGTTTCTCAATAATATATAGGCCTTCGAGCGTCATTGTAACACAGAGTTCAGAGGCCAATATCCGCCACATCTCTTCTCAGAGATAAGCTACCAGTGCCCAAGCTATTTTATTTCCATTCTGTCTGTAAGCATATTTCTGTCATTTGTTGTTAATGAAATGAAGTTTTACTTCCGCTTCATCTCTGCGATTATGTGTATTTCTGTATTTCATTGTGTTCCTGCATAAATCTAGATCAGTGGTATCAGAGTAGTTTTCTCTTTCTCGATCCTTCTTTGCATGTCCCCAACGAGGTCGGGGTATAAGGAGTTAGGGCTCGATCTGGTTGAACTGTTGCAAGATCAACCTCGCAAACCCCGACGACCGCTCATGGGAGAAGAAAAGAAAGACGAGGGAGCAGGAGATCCTATCAAATTATTGCTCAAGGAGGCCCTCGAGAAACAAAGGAACACAATGATGGACAACTTAACACGATGAGGGAAAGGTACCCCCAAACCACCGAACAAAGGACCAAGCCAAGGCGGGGTGGCTAAGGACAACCCGCCAAATCCGCAAGAAAAGAACAACATCGCGAAGCCAGAAAATGACACGGGGAAGTGGTGTGAGTTCCATAAGAGCTCCACTCACAACACAAGTGAGTGTCGGGCCAAGAAGTCACTAGTAGCCGAGTTGAAGGCTTCTAAATCGGATGCAGGATCTGACTCTGAATCAGAACCCAACAAGGGGAATGAATAGGGGAATCAGATTATCGATGTGGAGCCCAACGCCATCATTGCCACCACGAAGATCCAAAAGAATGAGCCAGAAGATCCAGAGGAGGCGGAGCGCCTCTTCCATTCCCATATGTGGGTAAAGGGTTCCCCGTTGCAGTTCATTGTCGATAGCGGAAGCCAGAAGAACCTCATCTCAATAGAGGTCATGAAACGGTTGGGCTTGCCGACCACAACACACCCACAACCATACACCATTGGGTGGCTTCACCAAGGATGGGACCTCCGCGTAAGCCAACAATGTCACCTTCCCTACAACATCAAGCCCTTCACGGATGAGGTATTATGTGACATTGCTCCTCTTGATGTTTTTGATGTATTATTAGGCCAACCATACTTATGGAAGCGACATGTTGTGTCTGAGTCCAGGCCTCGTGCTGTTATTATTACTTTGGGCAATAAGATGTATAGGATACCGAAAATAGCACCGCCTACAGCCATCTCTTTGGTTACTGCAAAACAATGCAGTAAGCTCATTGCCAAAACTAGGAAAAAAAATTCTTGATGATCCGCCCTCAAGGAAAGAAGAAGACTATGGACACGAACTCCAGACAGGGCCCCTCTGCACGACAGAAACAGATGGATAAGGTCGTGGAGGAGTACGAGGAAATCTTCACCTCCCCCGCAGGGGTGCCTCTACACTGTCAGGTCAAGCACCCCATCGATCTGACCCCAGGTGCGCCATTGCCCAATGGACCAATCTATCAGTACTCTGTTATGGAGAATGACGAAATCAAGAGGCAAATTCAGGAGTTGTTGCAGAAAGGTCACATCTAGTCGAGTTCATCTCCCTGTGGGAGCCCGATTGTGCTGGTGTAGAAGAAAGATGGGACTTGGAGACTCTGCATTGACTATCGGGCACTGAACAAGATCACTGTCCAGAATAGGTACATGATCCCACAGATTAATGACCTTTTGGACCAACTCAAGGGGGCAAAATATTTCAGCAAGATCGACTTGAAGTCTGGGTATCACCAGGTACCAATCGAACCCTCTAATGTGTGGAAGACTGCCTTCAAATCCAAGGAGGGTTTTTTCAATGGTTGGTCATGCCTTTTGGGTTGACGAATGCCCCTGCAACCTTCATGAGACTAATGGACGACATCTTGCGACCATTCACCAACTCATTTGTAGTGGTTTACTTGGATGGCATTCTGATCTTCAGCTAGACTTGGGAAGAGCACCTCACCACATTCGACAAGTCCTCCAAACACTACGACAACACAAGTTCTGTGCCAATTTGGAGAAGTGCACTTTTGGAATGACCCAGGTTCAGTATCTGGGATACATTATTGATGAGCAGGGGGTGCATGTGGATCCAACCAAGATCCAAGTCATTCGGGATTGGCCAACCCCAACCACCCTAATAGAACTCCGCAGCTTTTTGGGTCTTGCCAATTTCTACCGCAGGTTTGTGTTGGGATTCTCTCATATCACTTGGCCCTTGAGTCAAGTCACCAAGGGAGGAGTGAAAGCAAAATTCTTTTGGTCTGAATCTCAACAGAAAGAGTTCGATGATTTGAAGCATCGCCTCTGCTCTGCACCAGTGCTCACATTACCAGACTTGCAACAACCATTTGAGATCGAGACAGATTCCTCCGACTATGCTATTGGGGCAGTGCTTACTCAACAGGGGCATCCAGTGGCATATCACAGTGAGACACTTTCTGACACAGTCCGAAAGTATCCCACTTATGACAAAGAGATGTATTCCATTGTGCAGGCTTGCCGACAATGGAAGCATTACATTTTGGGAAAGGAAACGGTCATCCACACAGACCACCGACCCTTGCAGTTCATACAAACACAAGGGAAGTTGCAGAATGATCGCCATCAGAAGTGGTCCACATACCTGCAACAGTTTCATTTGAAAATTAAGTACAAGAAAGGAAGCACCAATAATGTTGCAGACTGCCTCAGCCGACCCCCTATAATGGCACTAACCATGGTGCTAAACTATTGTGGGCACGAGACTTCCGATTGGCTGCTTCTCTACAAAAGTGATCCAGAATTCAGCCACACATACAATACGCTCTTGGAGGGTAAGCAAGTTCCTAATTTTCACCTCCAGGATGCCCTACTATGTCACCTGGGACATCTTTGTGTTCCTTCAAGCAAGCGTGCCAAGATGATTTTGGAGGCGCATTACAGTCGGGTCGTTGGGAATTTCAGGGTCGAGAAAACTGTGGCAGTACTGCAAAAGTATTTCTATTGGCCGAACCTTCGACAGGATGTCGGGAAGTACATCAAGTCCTGCATTGCTTGCACCATTGCCAAACCAACCATCTAGAAGCAAGGCCTCTATACTCCCCTGCCTACCCCTAGTCGACCTTGGGAATCCATCTCCATGGATTACATGTCGGGCCTTCCTTCTACTAGGCATGGCAATGACTTTGTTTTTGTGGTCATCGACAGATTCTCGAAGATGTCCATTATGATGGCCTGCAAGAAGCATATCACAGCAGAAGCCACTGCTAAACTATTCTTTGAACGAGTGTGGGTACACTTTGGGATCCCACAGTCTATCATCTCAGTTCGGGACATCAGGTTCCTAAGTACATTTTGGTCCAGCCTCTGGTCGATGTTGGACACCAAGCTCACCAAGTCCACAACTTTCCATCCACAAACTGATGTCCATACATAGGTCGTCAACCGGATGATTGTACACATTTTGTGCATGTATAACTCAAATAATCCATGCACATGAGATAAGAGCCTCCCCTATGTACAACACAGCTATAATAGGGCTCTCCATAGCTCAACCAGCCACAACCCCTTTCAGGTGGGCTTTGGATTCCATCCACTATGTCCCATTGACGTAGCCATGCCATTTATGGCTACTCAGGCAGATTCATCCCATGTCCAGTCTGACTCTGACAAGGCAAACAACTTCATTGAGTGCATTCAACACATCCGCCAATAGGTTCATGACATCTTGGACAGAGCCAATGCTAAGTACAAGCAATGACGTGATCAACATCTTGTGCCACACAACTTCCAGGTGGGCAACGAAGTGTGGCTACATTTTCAAAAGGAGTGCCTCGATGGACCCTACCGCAAGATTTTTCCGCTTCGATATGGGCCATACACCATCACCAAGGTTGTAGGGGACAATGCCTTTGAGCTCAGTATTCCACCATTCCTTGGTCTTCACCCAGTGTTCAATGTGGACCATCTTTGGCCCTACTTTCCACCTCTACTGGACACATCCGACATGGCAGAACAACTCACACCAACAGAGTTAAACCTAGATTGCATGGAACAAGCCACAAATGATCGGATTATGGACACATAGATCAAGAACACCCACCAACAGAGGATCCAACTATATTGATTTGTCAAAGCAGGCCAACTCCTTCACTAGGACAAGTGGCTCACCAGGGACCAAGTTCAGCAGAAATTTCCTCATCTCATGGAGGAACTCAACGCAATGGGGACCATTGCTTCCTAAGGGGGGAGTAATGATCCAAGTGGATATTGGTGGTCACCCGCCTATTCCACCTGGACCCACACCATTATTTATTTTGGTTTTTCAGTTTCTTTAATTGTAGCACAATTTACTATTTTTAGCAGTTTTTTGGGTCCTGAACTTTCGGAGCCGTTTTGAGGCCCTAAATGACGTTTTTTGGGCATGAATGCTTAAGTTGTCAGTAGTGTAGTCCTCGGATAGATCTTTCTAACGATGTATCATGTGCATCAAACGGAGATATTATGCCAAAGTTACGACCCCGGGAAATTGATGTACCAATTTACCCCAACGGGGCCCATATTTTGGCATTTCATCTCCTAGGGTTAGGTTTTTGGATGTTTAGGGTTTTACATTGTTTCTCAATAATATATAGGCATTCAATCCTCATTGTAACACATATTTCAGAGGCCAGTAGCTGCCGCATCTCTTCTCAGAGATAAGCTAACAGTGCCCGAGCTATTTTATTTCCATTCTGTCTGTAAGCATATTTCAGTCATTTGTTGTTAATGAAATGAAGTTTTACTTCCGCTGCATCTCTGCATTTATGTGTATTTCTGTATTTCATTGTGTTCCTGCATAAATCCGGATCAAGGCCATTAGAACTTTCTAGAGGAGGAAGGCTAAATGAGGCAATGAGTCTGAGTTTTTTTTAAATTTAAATCTGCATGGTGAAAGAGGAAAAGGAAAACAAATAAATGCATCATAGCATACTGAAATGAATTCTGAATTACTTAAGAAGAGGATTACATAATTTAAATTGCTAAGTCAAGAGAATCATAAGACGAATTCTGGACTTCTAACTCTCCAATTTAAAAAGAGGAAAATGTAAATGGGATTTCAAAGACACAAGAAATACACACTATGAGAGAAAACATAACTCATATCACAACCATTAGAATGTTTTCATAAACAGTTCAAAATGCTTCTGCAATGTATATTCACTTTAGCTCCATGGATTTACAAAGTCTTCCTACTACGAGGGCATGCCCCTCCTCAGTCTGTCCAATCATTTATTTATCTTTGTAATAGTATATATAGGTAGATTACATCTGGGATTTAGAACGAATCATCTTCCCCAAAGTTCCAAAAATAGTCGTCGGTTACAAAAGAGTAACGTACAACAACCGAACTCCTATTTTCTAGGGGACGTTAAAAACAAAACTGACATATTTGAGGTTTTTTTCCTTGAAGGCCATTTGTCAATATTATTACAAAATTCTCTGACACACACTAAATTTAGCCTGCAATCTATTTCATCTTGGCAATTTCTTCTTTTAACGTATCAAGCCATGCAGGTTGGTTTTCCCCAACACTTTCGACCACCTCAACTTTTACCTTTGTCTTCTGATGCTTGCTTTGTTTCCTCTTGACAACTTGTGTATGGTGTCCATCTGTGTATCCGTTGATGATTAAATCCTTCATGATGGGATTTAATCTGACCTCTTCATCCGCTCCTGGCTCTCCCGGAGGCTTTGTATAAAACTTTGTTGCTAAGATTCAAGCAACCAATTTCTCTCTTTTCTTCAATGATGAATTTGTCATATTAGTTGAAAATCCTGGTTCACTGGAGGCCACTTGGTCTGTCGTATCCATTTTCTCTGGTTTTGAAGAAAGCATGAAATTATCTTCCTTATATGAATGATTCGACCTGTGATGACCTCGTTCTAAAATAGAACGTTAATTTCCCAAAACAGAGTAATGTAAACCCTATTTTGAATGATAATCACCATTGAGTTCCAATCACGAACTACTGACAAGAGTACTCGCAGGTACATCGGCTTATCACGTTTGGCCAATATATTTCGAATAATGAACCTTCGAGTTGGTATTTGGCGGCGCTCACCTAGCATTGCATGGACGAAAAGTACTTGAACAAGTGGCGTGAGATGATTTGACCGGTTGTCACTTTCCCCTCTCCACACACGACCTTTAGATTTGACATATTTAATGATATTAGAACACGTGACATCGGGGTGTGGTTGAGTGGTTTCGTGCTCACCCGCTTTTCTCCCCGATATGCTTCTGGAGGTTCCATGTGTCTATGGGTTGAAATCACAGTATTTTCTCTGGTCCGCTCTCTAGTGCTTAACCTCCATGTTGTTTCCTCGCTCGATATGTCTCCTGACCGTTGATTTGGGTTGCTCAAGATCTATGGTCCGTTGGGTCCCATCACTCCTACGTCTCCACTTATTTTAACCCTGTCCACCAGATATGACCCCACCTGCTAATTTAACACTCCTCTATATTGATTTAGCATTCCGCCAAATCTCAAGACTTGGATTCCAAGAAATTATTATAGTGATAACATAGGCTCCAACTGGGGATGTTACCCTCCCTGTGAGGTAGCAAAGAACTTGTAAACTAGGTGCCGGATCCATTGGGCTACTTCCAAAACACGTGTGTGTACCGTGCTCCAACCTGTCACCAGTGTCTACAGAAAACCAACTCTACACACTACTATCCAATGGCTACTGAATACACCACTAGAAATATGAATGTATACACTACTGGAAATCCAAAAAATGCCTGACCAACAAGCTTATTTGTACTTACCTAGCCTAAAAACTGCTGAAATGAATACTCAATCAAGTGATGCTAAAGTGCCAATGTAGGCAATCAAGCAATTGGATTCCCAATTTTTCTTCACTCACATCTTTCTTAAGTAGGAAAACAAATGTAAAAGATGGCAGCTGAAAGAAAAAGTTGAATCCAAAAATTGAGCTTATGAATGAAACAAACTCCTCCTTCACTGCAGAATATAATATGATGGCCACAGGATCTTGAAAATCATGAAAAATCATTTCTTCTTAATGAGCAAAAACATAAAGACAAGCCTCTTTCATAAGTGTTTGTTGCTCTTGCTCTATTTCTTCAGTTTTGGGAACACTTTCAAATGAAATGCCAGCAATAGGTTTGTCTAATATTCCATGCATATCAACAAAAACATTCATACATCCTTGAACATCTTTAAATATGACAACGATACTATGTGCATCAGGGTTATCCTCTTGTTCATCAAATGGTTCTGATTTGGTTTTATTAATCTCCTATAAATTTGCTTGAGTATTGTTATTTTTGCTTTCAAATGAATGAATGGAAATAAGTTTATGCTCATAATCTTCTTGCAGATGTGAAAAGCAAACATTGTGTACTATTTCACAGTCCAGAGTTCCCATGGATGCATTTTCAAAACCATGATTTTTAAATGAATCAAACAAAACCACCGCCTCTTCATTATCTTTTTGTATTTCTGATTTAAAAATGGAATACGTTGTTTTGTTTCTTTCTTGAAACTCTATGTAATTTGTTTGTTCACTGCTTGAAATTTCCATAGATAAAGTTTCAGAATCCTCATCCATGTCTAGGCCATTTAGAAATTGGACCACCACATCATTCTCACGGGAAGAAAGACAACTTTGAAACACTTTGCTTTGCTGGAAATCTTGTTGCATACTTATATTAGTTTCAGAGGGAGGAAAATAACCTTTAACAACAATTTCTTGATCAACTTCATCTTCTTTGTCAGGTTGGTAGCTGAACATATGCTGCAATTCTGAACTGAAATAACCTCTCGTGTAATCAACCGCATGATCATTGATCACATGTGAAGTTCGTGGATCTCCCTCTTCAACAACCATCTTCTTATGTGAAGTAGTGTTGTTGTAGTCAGACTTTCCTTCTTCCTTTGTTACCTCATGATTTGCTTTCAATAGCTCAAAGGAAGAAAAACATAATGGAAGATGTTTTTTTACCTGTAAATCTGTTGTACCCTGGATATTCAAAATCATGCATGGAGGATGTCTAATTTGAAACATTATAAATATTTTTCTTCAGCGTTTTGAAGGGAAACATAGTGGCAAGGTTCCTTCACCTGATTCAAAACCGTCTTCGTTTTCTTCATTGTTGTCATAGGAAAAATTTTCAATCTCTTTGGATTTTTGAACACTCTCATTTTCAGATTCATCTTCGACCAATGGCTACAAATTTGTACTGACAAGACCTTCCACATAACCGGTAACAGGGCCATCAAACACATGAGAGGACTGTTGCAATTGCTGGTCAATTTTTATTTGTGAATCAGTGTGATTTGACATCAACACACATTCCTTTGCTTCAATGACGATTTTAGAATTTTCTTTCAACAATTTAAATGAAGAAAAACATAAAGGTAAAGGATTCCCTTCAAATGATTCAGTATTTTATTATTTGTAAATGCGATATGTAGTCTGACTGTTCTCATGACATTGCTAAAAAGGAGCATTTTATGATAGAGAACATACAACTAGTTATTCTAGGAAATCGACATCGCAATCACCATCATATTCATCATATATAGGGGAATCACCAACATATGCAATATCATCTAACAAGAAAAATTTTGGAACATCAACCTGTTCTTCAACAAACTAATTTGCAAACTCATCTTCTTGAACGTCTACAAATAAATACATAAAATAGTCAGCACCCTGCTTATCATGAGATGGATCAGCACCTCCTCCTTCAACAAGTGGAATATAAATTTTTGCAAAATCATTGGCATTTAAAACTTTGAGAGGGCTTATGGAATCATCCATCTTATGCTTAAGATTCCAATCAAATGTTCTTTGTTTACATTTATCCTTATGTCTTGGAACACCTGATTTTTCACTTTGAATTTGTTCGCATGCTAGGATATTATGTTGAACCTCCTGGGCATCATTAAACATTTGCTGTAAGGACTTGGATCTTCTTTCCATCAGGAGGAAAGACAAATCTGGATGAAGAGTTGTTGTATAATGGAGCATGGCAATAGCTTCAGTAGGTTGAATTTATTTGGGCAAATTGTAATAAATAATGGAAAACCTCCTACTAAATATAGAAATAGTTTCATGGCTCTGCCTTTGTAAGGCATAGAACTCTGTAAGTTGTAGATCCAAAGATTTCTTCTTTCCCCAAAACTTTAAAAAGACATTCTTCAATTCCTCCCATGCGCTAATTGTCTCTGGTTGCAAATGTCTAAACCAGTCTTTGGTGTCCCCTTTCCAGGATTGAGAGAAAAACCTCATACAAACATCATCATGGTCAATCTCAAACAAATTTATAAAATTCTCAAACCCTTGGATGTGTTTTTTCAGCTGAGATAGCATCGGGTTCCCCATCAAACACAGGTAGGTACTCATAGTACTTTGGAGGAAAGTCATGAAGGGTGTGAGGTAAATTTAAGGGTTTGTATCTATGTTGAGTCTTGAAGGGTGTTGGATCAAGTACATGAGGTGAAATATCAACCTTGGTTTGATGAGGCTCATGAACTTGGTCATGGTTATCATATGGCTCAAGTGGGAGATTTTGATCAGAGACAGTAATAAACTAAGGAGATATTTGTATAATCTTACAAAGAGGATATACCATTTCAGGATTATCATGATCATTATTTGCATGCAGTAGGTGAAGAAAAATTTGACTAACATGTTCAAGAAAGGACCAAAAGAAACTTATAACAAACAATAAAATGCCTTGGAAAAAAATCCAATTTTAAGTACTTGTTTCCTTCCATAATTCCTTTTCATACCTCTGTCAAGGGATCTCATCTCCCAGCGGAGTTTCAGAATCACATTTGAAGCTTGAGTGGAGTCCCCAATAATGTTTTGGTAGCTAGATTTTGCATTGAGAGTGGAGTTGCCATTTAAAATTTAAATTTATGGATTCTTCTGCCAGTGGAATCACCTTAAAACTAATTTTTTGATGTGTGGATTCGTCGGAACAGGAATACAGACAATATGTGCCTAAGTGTGTGCTTCTCTCAAACCTTAGAACTTAACCATGTCGTTCTTTTCCAGGGAATTTTTTTTCCAATTTCGTCCCCGACAACGACGCCATAATGTTAACACTCTGTAAAAAAATTCTGGCTAAATAGACAAACGATAGAGGTAATTGTTTCAAACTACTTTAG
This sequence comes from Picea engelmannii, assembly GCA_009831015.1. Taxonomy (NCBI): domain Eukaryota; kingdom Viridiplantae; phylum Streptophyta; class Pinopsida; order Pinales; family Pinaceae; genus Picea; species Picea engelmannii. Next base: position 73,337 of record ML783578.1, on the reverse strand, counting down.
AGCTGAGCACTAGCCTGCTCAACTCAGAGAGGGCTCTCTCGCATCACTAGGTATTTCTTTGATAATCAGTGGCTATATTTGTTTTTTTGGGGGGTTTTATACAGTCGTTGGCGAAGGAAAGGGGGTGATATTTGGGGCTATGGAGTCGAAAATGAATAAAAAAGTGGCAGGACATTAGAACTGTCTAGAGGAGAAAGGCTAAATGAGGCAATGAGTCTGATTTTTTTTTAAATTTAAATCTGCATGGTGAAAGAGGAAAAGGAAAACAAATAATTGCATCAGAGCACATTGAAATGAATTCTGAATTAGTTAAGAAGAGGATTACATAATTTAAATTGCTAAGTCGAGAGCATCATAAGATGAATTCTGGACTCCTAACTCTCCAATTTAAAAAGAGGAAAATGTAAATGGGATTTCAAAGACACAAGAAATACACAGTATGAGAGAAAACATAACTCATATCACAGCCATTAAAATCTTTTCATAAACAATTCAAAATTCTTCTGCATTGTATATTCACTTTAGCTCCATAGATTTACAAAGTCTTCCTGCTATGAGGGTAGGCCCCTCCTCGGTCCGTCCAACCATTTATTTATCTTTGTAATAGTATATATAGGTAGATTACATCCGGTATTTATAATGAATCATATTCCCCAAAGTTCCAAAAATAGCTGTTGGTTACAAAAGAGTAACGTACATCAACCAAACTCCTATTTTCTAGAGGACGTTATAAATAAAACTGACATATTTGAGGTTTTTTTCCTTGAAGGCCATTTGTGAATATTATTACAAAATTATCTGACACACACTAAATTTAGCCTAAATCTATTTCATCTCGGCAATTTCTTCTGTTAACGTATCAAGTCATGCAAGTTGGTTTTCCCCAACACTTTCGACCACCTCAGCTTTTACCTCTGTCTTTTGACGCCTGCTCTGTTTCCTCTTGACAACTCGTGTATGGTGTCCGTCTACGTATCCATGGAGGATTAAATCCTTCATGATGGGATTTAATCTGACCTCTTCATCCGCTCCTGGCTCTCCCGAAGGCTTTGTATAAAACTTCATTGCTAAGATTCGAGCAACCAATTTCTCTCTTTTCTTCAATGATGAATTTATCATATTAGTTGAAAATCCTGGTTCACTGGAGGCCACTTGGTCTGTCGTATCCATTTTCCCTGGTTTTGCAGAAAGCTCAAACTTATCTTCCTTAGCTAAATGATTCGACCTGTGATAACCTCGCTCTGAAATAGAACGTTAATTGCCCAAAACAGGGTAATGTAACCCCTGTTTTGAATGATAATCATCATTGAGTGCCAATCATGAACTACTGACAAGAGTACTCGTAGGTACATTGGTTTATCATGTTTAGCCAATCTATTTCGAATGATGATCCTTCGAGTTGGTTATTTGGCGACGCTCACCTGGCATTGCACGAACGAAAAGTAATCGAACAAGTGGTGTGAGATGATTTGATCGGTCATCAATTTTCCCTCTCCACATGCGACCTTTAGATTTGAGATATTTAATGATATTAAAAAACATGACATCGGGGCATGGTTGAGCAGTTTTGCGCTCACCTGCTTTTCTCCCCAATATGCTTCTAGAGGTGCCATGTGTCTATGGGTTGAAACCATGGTATTTTCCCTGGCCCGCTCTCTAGTGCTTAACCTCCACATTGTTTCCTCTCCCAATATGTCTCCCAACCGTCGATCTAAGCTGCTCAAGATCTATGGCCCGCCAGGTCCCATCACTCCTACGTCTCCGCCGATTTTAACCCTGTCCGCCAGATATGACCCCACCCACTAATTTAACACTCCTCTATACTGATTTAGCATTTCGCCAAATCTCAAGACTTGGATTCCAAGAAATTATTATAGTGATAACATATTCCACCATTAACAAGTCATAATCAAGGAATTATTTAGTAATGAGATATTTCACTTCAAACATTGTATAAAGAGAGCACTTAGCACTTTACATGATCAATTATGTTTAGCGTTATAAATGGAATCCTTTTGTTTGAAATTGAATGTAGTGGAGATTCGATGTATTATTATGAATGTATTATTATGGAGGAGGATGGACAATTAATGGACAATTCATTATCATTTTATCTATCTAAATATAGAAAATGGTTTATTTTGATTATAGATGATGAAATAAGGAGAAAATGAATAAATAATTAAAGAAAGTATATATAGAAAATGGTTTATTTTGATTATAAATCATGAAAATAAGGAGAAAATGAATAAATAATTAAAGAAAGTATGAAATTGTTATAAGTTATAGAGGTGGTCTAA
>ML783578.1:46868-69597 GCA_009831015.1 Picea engelmannii | reverse complement strand
CTTTTTGGGTGGAATAAAGTTTTCTAAACATTGTGTTTTTAGCCTCAAGGGTTAGCTCAATCACTTGAATCACTTTCTCAAGGTAAGGGTTAGCTCAATCATTTGAACCACTAATAAAGAGACTATAGATCGTAGGTTTAAATCTGGTCAAGTCCCTCGAAGTTACTAGATTTTCTATCCGATAAAATGAGAGAGTAGAGTGATATGCACAAATATTCAATTACTATAATATCAATACATTGGACTCTATTATATAGAGTACACAGGTTTTTATCAGATCTAACTTATTCTAAAGACAAATGGAGAGGTTGATATATTCTCTAAACCACACACCAAACAAGGATCTCACCAATCCAACTCTCTAACAACCTCTTAAGAATATGATCACACAACTCAGGTAGATATTAGATCTACTTCTCAATACATTAGAAAACATATTAGATAGGTAGGAATTATATATTCCAACACTCTCCCTTAATGAGTACTTATCTAAATATTTATGTGGTCATATCTTCATCTGCTTCGTCTTGTACCTGCATCTGATTATTGATGTCCATATAAAAAGAAATCCATCTACCTTAATACATGGGTCATCATATGTTGTAACTGCTAGTTCTCTAGGAATCCTTTTCAGCTACATGGTTCATTCAACCATTCTTCCTCATACCTCCCCCTTCATCACATCATCATCAACCTGGATTTTTTCGGCTTACCCATAACCATGCTCTAGGTTTTCTCGGATTACCCTCAACCATGCACCAGGTTTTCTCGAATTACCTATAACCATGCTCTGGGTTTTCTCGAATTACCCTCAACTATGCATCAGGTTTTCTTGGATTACTTGTAACCAAGCTCTGGGTTTTCTCGGATTACCCTCAACCATGCACCGGGTTTTCTCGTATTACCTGTAACTATGCACTCTCAAGTGGTTTTGACCACAAACCATCCTTTACATGGTGGTTTTTAGATCACCACAAACTTTTCACATTAGGGGAGTATAAAATGGCTAGGTACATAAATTATACCAGGATACTCAAGTATTCTCTAGGACCACTAAATAGACTTGCTTTCAATTACATGTATAACTCATATTATACTATGCACACCTTCAAACAAACAATACTTGTTAAATCATAACTCAATCAGACTTCTCACAATCAAGGTTGTGTGAGTTAGACAGAATGGGCATGTAGACCTCACTTCGCTATAACACCTCCATGTCTAAATCAACACTCCACTAATACGTGATGGCACCACATCCATTCCAAATGGAGAACACATGGGATCCTCATGTCCCAACAGTCTCTTTGGTGAGGGCTTGCACAAACTTAGGCTTGCTCTTTTCGAGGCATATTTAAATGCCACTTGTAGGTTCCACCAAAACACTCATTCCAGGAATAAGAATCCCTTTCTTTATCTCTATGATTATTTGGAAGCTGTAGTGGAGGAATCAATGACCCCAGGACCGGTGTTGAGGAGCTTCAGAGCAACATTGTTGTCGACAATTCTAGCTTTGACGATGAACTTTACCGTTTAGATTTGGTCTAGAAACTTCTGATTCAAAGGAAATTTCCCTACACTGTGCAAAACACAATAAATCTGCTACGCGCAAGAGCAGTTTCCCAAATACTTTAGAAATAGAATCTTTTACCTACGAGTTTGCGGTCGAAACAGATCCAAATGCACAAAATTATAAGGCTCGTTGTCCAAGGCTCCTCAAAGTTGTGAATTTGCTTTGAAATCCAGTCTCCAAGGAAATCCAATTCTGCGAGAGATATTCTAGTCCAGAAGCCTCTGTTCTAGAGAAAAAACAAATTGAATATAGAAACCAAAACAACTCACACAGAATGACTCAGGTTCTCATGCAATTTGACTAGAAAAAGCTTCAAGGCAACAATTTTCCGTTGATACTTCTGATTCGCATCAGATTCTACAAACTAGCAACACAAATCCAATTCTCAAATTGTAATCCTCACAAGCAATCAAAATATGTATAAAATATTGTCCACAAAATATAGCAATATTAATAGTTTAAGATCAAATTATTATAATCCTCGTGTTGCCCAATGCATATTTACTTCCATGAGACAGTGTTGTTCTTCACACACAACAATCTCCTCCAATTGAGTACGCAAGAAACTCTCTGTCTACAAAGTAGATAATGGACAAACAATATATAAAAAACAACTACTCTACTCTCGACATGATCCTGGGCACTTCCGTGAGGGAGTCACGCCCAACCCTGACGCTCTGATACCATGATAAAATGAGAGAGTAGACTGTTATGCACAAATATTCAATTACTATAATATTAATACATTGGACTCTATTATATAGAGTGCACATGTTGTTATCAGATCTAACTTATTCTAAAGATAAATGGAGAGGTTGATATATTCTCTCAACCACACACTAAACGAGGATCTCACCAATCCAACTCTCTAACAACCTCTTAAGAATAAGATCACACAACTTACGTAGAGATTAGCCCTACTTCTCAATACATTAACAAACATATTAAATAAGTAGAAATTATATATTCCTAACATTATCCAAAAAAAAGACTTAAAATTTATATCTCATAGATTACACCATGTAATCATGAATCATATTTTTTATTTGATAAAAAAATATTTTGGAATTTAAATGTGACTAGTCTAACAAAAATAAAAAGCATGTTATTCTATTCAATTACCAAAAGTGAAACATTATATGTTTTTGTAATTCAATGTCAAGATAAAGAGAAAGTAGCTGAGGTTATTAATGCTTTTTAAATTTATGACTTTTAAGATTGTTTGGTTGAATTTTTAATTATTTTTTATTGGTTATTTGGTTTCATTAAATATGAATGGCAAATTTAAAGATTAATATCCTTTATGATTTTATCAATATATAAAAAATAAATTAAAACCATAAAATTAGGTTTACCATTTTTCAAATACAAGATTTTATTCCAAAATTTAAATATTTTTTGAAATATTCCAAATAATAAAGAACATCAAAATTTGTTATTAATATTTTTTAATAAAAAAATATAATTTGTAAAATCATTTTTTTTCATCAATAAAAAAAATTATTCTTATCATTAATAAAATTATTTATTAAAAATATATTAATATATTACCATTTAAATTTTAGCTCGATGATATATTTATATTTATTTAAATTAGTCAAGTTTAAATTTATTCATATTTATGTTAATGAAATAAAGCAATTAAAACATTTAGTCAAAAGCTTGCTAAACATGGCATTAGTCACTTGGGCGAATAATCAACAAAAGTGCTTACCTTGATGTGAGACTTTTTTTCCAGGAAATCCTTGATGTGAGACTTCGTTAATCCTATTTTTCACTTTTTACTTTTTTTAGAGTACTTTAGCCCTATGTGTTTAAATTCGATTTTTTTGACGTTTGTTTATTTTTATGTATTTTTAGTCCCTGCCGAAGAGGCACAAACTATAGCAACCGCTTGTCATTGACCGGGTATTACCAGGTTTATTTCGTCGCATTAATAGGTGCATTTAGGAGCCTTTTAGAGATAAGATTTGTCAAATTAACTATACCCTTATATTATTTGCCATAAATTTACCCTGATATCCATAGTTTCCTTAAATTTTATTTTTAATTACATTTTTTTATGAAAATAAATTATTTTTTCGATTTATTAAATTTTGTGAATCTAATTTCTGATTTGTTCTCAGCTTTTTGATTTGACTTAATTACCCTGGTGTATGGGATTTTTTTTTTGAATTTTCGGAATTAAAAATTGATTTAAAAAAAAATAAAATTTGATTGGTGGTTTTGGCTAGCAAGCACTCAAACCAACCGGTGACACAAGGTAGACTACAATAGTCTCACCACGCTGCATTTGGCAATTTCATCAGTGGATTATGTATCGTGGCGATGTGCATGCGTTCGTAGTTCTTATTGTGGGCTTCGAGGTCGTCCTAGACCTGTCACTGCTCCTGCAGCATCGACACATTGTTGGTCTTGGTTTAAAGAGGAACTCATCTCATAGCCGGCGGGGTGTAGGCACAGATTCAATTGGACCAGTTCAGAATCCAGTGCCTACAATTTCACCACGACGGGTAAAGGAGAAAACCACAGATACAAAGGCATAGGAAGTTGGTTGTGGAAGCAGCAAGGACAAGTGTAGACAACAGTTGGTAAGATATTACATTATGGGGGCAAGTCATTCATATTTACAGCAACACATTCTAACTAATATTGAAATTTAAAATCATTTCCATTCTAATCAGTAAAAATGCATTGATTAATCAGTAAAAATGCAAAATGCATTGATAAAACTGTATTAGAAAATAGCTGGGTTCGAAGTTTCAAGCCCTCTGTGTTCCAATGAAGGGTATCTCGGATGAACTGGTTCTGCAATGCTTAGTCAGAGTGCCTTATGAATCAGTTTTGCAAACATAGCTTTCAAGCACATTTGATTCGAAAACACTATCAAAGAATTGTACCCGATTGTCAACCTTGCTATTAGAATTTCAGGGACCACATGACAAATACCTCCCAGCGAGACAAACACCTCTCAGTCCTCGATTCATTGTCCAATACATAAAATCATTCTGATATCAGTTAAAAGCTATTTTCAAATGAATAAGAGATTCGTTTCTATGTTGTCCAAAAAAACCTACGTGATCTTGTTCTTCATATTAATTGTTGTGGGGTGAGTAGCCTACATCCTGCATTTATTCAAGGATAGAAGCCATATTGTACTCACTGTTAATTGAAAACTGAGTTAACATAAATTTTGTCACTTTCTAAAAAAAATAGGTCAAATTTTCAGAAACCTCTACTTCCACGTTGAACGACGAGCCTGCCTTCCTCTAACAGTGCCTTCACCACTAAAATGTAAATGTAAGTCATGGTGAATGCGAAGAATTGTATTATCAATTAACAAGACAAGACAAATTGCAAATCAATCCAACAAAGAATATGGCTTTTGATCAGAAATATTTTGCCTTTCTGCCATATTTCTATTATGTTAGTAATTTATTTCATTACGTTTTTTTACCTCCTTTTCACTTTGTACAAGTCTCATCGACTGGGACCAGGCACATGCATCGCTTCCACAGGCTTACCTGGTTGTTCATAGACCCAACAAAATAAACTAATCTACAGGTTATAACAGCCATGGCGCTGCCAATATAGTGTGCAGAATACTCCATTGTATAAAAAAACATTGAAAAGTTCTTACATTTTGCATCATATATAACTGTGAAATAATGATAAAACTATGGTTATGAATCTAAAATGGCAATCTGACAGACTTACTTGGACTACACCAATAGACTTTATCATTCTTAATTGAGGTTATTTGCCTAGCCACCTCTATCATATCTGTAATGGTTGTGGTGGATCTTCAAAGAGTGGATTTAGCAAGCCCGGGATCTATAAACTTAAAAAGAAGAAGAAAAGAAAGAAACTGATAATACAGGTGAGTTACCTTGGCTCGGAGAACAGGGAAACCGAATTCCCTCTTGCGATGTTCAGCCACTGAGACACCTTGTAGAGGCACTATGTCCTCCCTGCAACCCAATAGCATATACAAACGTCTATGAAAAATGCCTTGGAATAGCATCAATAACAATTCAATAACAACACTTCCACAGATTTCAGAATGTACGGATTTTTTGGTTATGAAAATGCAAATGATTTAAGCCACTCTTGTTGGCATGCAGTTCATGCGAACAGAATTGGGAGGCTATGCTCAGCAACCCCAACTTCTATGCCGAGAGAAAGATCTGTGGGAACAATGAGCACTTCATATGTTTGATTCAATGTAAAAAAGATCGTGACGTTAATGGAGAATATCTACATTCCCTCGTTGGCATAACTGAAGGGCTCCCGAGATTCTGGTGGAAATGTTCTCCTCATTCCAAAATGAGCAGCCTCACCCTCCACATTATAGAACATGTTTCATGCACCCTCCACGTTTCATGCATATTGTGGTTCAAAGATTATAGAGGCACCTTGCTATGATTTATGGAATTTTGTTAACCTTTTTTAAAGGTTCTTGCTTTTGCTAACTAACACCTTAGTTTTTCCTACCACACAATTCTTCATTTTAAAAAATATGGATGGGAGTCACTGCTCCCGTTAGCAAATCTAGAGCTCTCAGAATTGCAATTTATACTTATAATAATTTCCAGTCTTGTTGACTTTCTATTAATGGATTTCAAGTTTTTCATCATAATTAATATAATTATCATTCACGCTAATATAATATATTAAACTCTACTATATTGATTATAATAAACTTTCAATGGAGCAGTGTAATCTATGTGTTTTATTCTCTGATTTGATTTAGTCATTAGAATTTTGAAATTAAGCTTCCCACGGAACAGTTTATTGTTCAATCATGTTGTCTCGAATTTTGGGTGGACTTGTAGACTCATAAGATTTCCACCTCATAAAGTTGGATGTGTGTTCTGGCATTATTAATTTAGGTTTCTTTAACGCATTATTAATTTAGGTTTCTTTAACGCAGGGACTAGCCACTATGTGGTTATGTCCCTTGTTATTAATATACTTTCATGTTTATGTCAATTGTTTTCTTTTTCCACACACATAAAAGTTTCTAGCTTCATAATCGTTGAAAACAATTTTCAATTCTCGATTTAGTTTTAAATCTTGCTTAGGATATATTTCTACAAATCCTTTACATTAATTTATGATTCTGTTAAAAATGTGAGAAATATTATTTCTTGTAATCTTTCAATGGAAAATCATACTTTATATTATAAAGTATTAATGTGTTGATCTTCTAAAACTACCATTGAAAGAGTTAGGAGATGATTTACATTTATAAATGTTTTTCCATTTTCTTTCTTCCCTTCAAATGAGTGGTGTCGCATGATCACACTTTATATGTGGGCTTATGTCTTTTGAGCTACATTGTTAAATGGAACTTAGGTCATTTCTTCTTTTTTCTATGTTCTTATTGTCCTTATAAATATTATACTATTATCCTCCTTCTCTACATGTTTCTTCGTTTTGTGCTTCCACCAATTGTTATACGGGTCTTTAGACTTCCATATTTTCTTGACCCTCACCCATCCTAAATTGTATTTCCATAATGGATATTAATATTCAAATTTGATGTGTCAATAAGAGGGGTATTGTCATGGACTTGGAGTCTGCCCAATTGTTTTTCTGTGACTTGGTGCACCCAAGTTGTCCTGGCACTTACGGTCATGCAACACTGCCTTGCCTCGACCACAGTGGCTTGGCTAACTTGTGTTTACTACAACCAAACTACGCCTCTCCACCTAAGGTCTACCCATAACTTTTCGTTAGGCTACAACAATTCAGATACACGAAGTCATACTCAACTTGAGATTATCCAACAAACACACTAGGGGCACGTCCAATCATGGCCTCAAACATTCTGTAGCAATGCAACACTTTGGAACGTACCTATCCATCCCTATGCCCATTGGGATGGAGGGGCACTATAAATTTCTCTCAATTTTCCTTCACTGCACCATACCATACATCTCTGATACCATATAATTGTTCTTCCCTTCCATATAATAAAACATTGGGCATACAAGTTGACAAGTAATTTGATGCGATTCGTAGGAAAACATTGAATAATTGTAACACCTTATAATTCATTAATATTCATAGCATTTTTAGCACTAAATGCACAACAATAACACATCATAAAAACAATAACTAAAACACTTATCTTTTATAATAATTTTACACCAATTGACTACTGACGTGGGACATTCCTCCCAACCGCAACCACTCTTACAACAATTATTTTTGAAATAATCCACCCTCTTGTTAGGGCTATAAGTCCACAAGAACTAACAAACACTCTCTCATCTCAATTTCCCATTAGATACAAATCCTTCTCACTCACCTAGCCATCCCAACTCACTATCTCTCTTTCCCCCTTCAGTTTGCACAACCTAGAGAAGTGGACCATCTTCTCTGCAATGCAGTCCCTCGAGATATCACACCTCTTTCCTGGGATTCAACATAGATTGGTTAGGAAAATATCAATGTTGGGATCGATAGGGATTCTCCATCGCAATTTCACACTAGAAATACATGCAATAAATATTAACCTTTAGTTATAGGTTTACCTCTCTCTCCCCCTTGCAACTTGTACCATGCTCCCCTAATGCTATGAATGAAGGACATACTGATGGATAGCTCCCAAAAACTAAGGAATAAGTATGCATGGTTCCAACTAGCCACTTGTCACTCTAGGAAGTCTTTCCCAACTACCTTAGCATGCATCCCAAATTTGATATTCCTTTTACATAAGCTAAGGTAAATGACTTTGGATTATAATAAAATATTATTATTTCCAAGCCTTGGACCCCTAGCCCCCCCTAGCCTCTCTCTTGTTTCTCTCTCGTGGAGTCATAGCCGCCCATCGCTTTAGTCCCTTACATATTGCATCCATCGATGTGTTTTTTTATTAATATGTACATCATTTACATTACTTGGCCCTCATCCATACTATCTAGATCACAAGGCTAATTCTCATATATTCATTACAAATCAGGGGATCAAAATGGAGATGTTACACACTTAGCCAATATAACAGTATGTAAGGAACATGGACATTCAAACATATAGAACATATGTTCAAGTACAAAACATATGGGGACGAGCGACACTCAAGTCAAGTGCTTATCATCTTTATTCATATATATAAGAATGTTACAATCATATGTACAACCTTTGTTTCCTTCATCACTACTAAATTACCTTTCGACAATGTGAGTGCTCCACCTTGACCTGTATACTTATGTCCACAAGAATCCAACACTCCCAATGAAATCAAATTTGATTTAAGATTGGGTACATATCTAACATCCCTTAATTCCCTAACAATACCATCGAGATCCTGATTCTAATACTGCCAACCCCAACAGTTTTACAGGGAATACCATTTCCCATAAACAATACACCCTCATCAATAGATTGGTAAGAAATGAACCAATTTCTATGTGAGCACAAGTGGTGGGAGGCACTTGAATCTAACTGCCATCCTTCTTGATATTGTAAATTACTAGAAATGGATAAAACTTCATCAATCATACCTGAATTTGTTACATCCAAATTTGCTTCCTTCGTAGAGTTTTCCTCGAATTCCTTTCTTTTCCAGCAATCTTTCTTGAGATGTCCTGTTTTTCCCAGTACCATCATTTTTCTTTACCCTTTCTGCGTCTTGACTTAGATCGAGAAGAACTTCTCTCATTCTTCTCTTTAGTTCGACCTCTGACCAACATCGCCTCTGACGTTGAGGTTTCTTGACTAGATTTTCTCCTCATCTCCTCAACCAACAAAGCTCCCACAACAGAGTCATAATCTAAAAAATATATTGAGCTAAAGATAATAGAGGTGACTAGATTATCCCAAGACTCAGGCAACGAACACAATAGTATAATATCCTTATCTTCATCTTCGAATTTAACTTCCATACTAGTCAATTGAACTATCAGGGTATTAAAAGTATTTAAATAGTCAACAATTTATGTACCTTCTTTCATCCACAAACTGTACAATTGTCTCTTCAAGTAGATCCTACTTTTCAAGGACTTCGTCATATATAGACTTTCCATCTTGCTCCATAAGCCTGATGTTGTATCATTTCCTACGATATTAAACAGAACATCATCCACCAGACATAAACGAATGGTACTAAGAGATTTTTCATCCGGATCTTTACATTCCTCATTTGTCATAATCGTTGGTTTCTTTGTATTGCCTGCCAATGCTTTTTGCAACCCTTGTTGCACCAGTAAATCCCGCACCTTGAGCTTCCAGAGCTCAAAGTTGCTTTTACCGCTGAACTTTTCAACTTCAAACTTTGAACTCTGCATCTTATCCATTAGCACAAAATCTCCTAATGCCCAAATAACTGCTTACAACTGAAGCTTCCCTTTTTTTTTTTTAAATGGAGATATAATCTTTTAACTCAAAATGTGATTATATAAAATAAGATTAAGGGCATAAAATAATTAATATATTGACTGCCCAAACTTTTATTTTCATAAAACAAAGGTCCACTTAATAAACTTTATACCTCACCGATAATAAATTTTATACCTCACAAATGTCCACTTAATAAACTGTATACCTCACGAATAATAAAGTTTATACCTCACAAAAACGGAAGTATCCTTTGAGACCGACGCTCCTTGGACTATTGAAAGGGAGCGCTAGCGCTCCTTCACTATGGATGGGGGAGCGCTAGTTTGAACTATCAACGCTCCTTGAGTGTGGATGGGGGAGCGCTAGCGCTCTGTGATGCATGAATCGGGTGCACGAGTTTTCCAAAAACTTTAGTTTCACTAGTGTGAGTGCGTCGACGTGCCTCTAACACTGCCTAGGGAGCGTCGATGACTTTCTACAGAATTCACAATCTTGCACCACGAATATGGTCCTCACGGATCTCCAACACAACTCTGATACCAATTGTTAGAGTTGCAAATGTGGAAAACACAATTAACATATGATAATTAACAATCACATAGATAAGAAACAAAGAGATTTCACATGGTTCACCCAAACGTTGGGCTACGTCCACCAAGCATAGGTATTGGTTGTCTTATTATTCAGATCATGGAGATTATAGAAGACTTGCAAGTTCTCTCATATCCTCTCACTCTGTCTCAGCCTCTACGAGCATACACAAATTTATAGTAATTTCCACAAGAAACTGAATATTAAATGCACTCCTATCCACATTCTAACTTGGTCTATTTAGTTGCAACCAACGCAGAATAATAGGATCCAAATCCATCCTTGGAGGAATTCGTTGTCACCAAATCCCAACATCATGGATCAACACTCTGCAGGCTATACATAGCGTTAGTCACAAAAAGTTGACTCGGAAATTTAAGAGGTTTGTAAGGTCAACGAGATATGAAAGCAAACTTTTTTTATTGGGTTCCATTAAAAAAGGATTGTTTTAGTTATTTAAAGTAAGTGGAGGATGTTTTAAATAAAAAGGTGAGGTGGATATATATTTTATAAAGGATATTTTTATATGTGTGGATATCTTTGTGTAAGAGGTGGAACCTTTTGTTTTCATAAAAGATTTTGAACATTAAATATTTTTTTAAACATTTTAACTAATGTATGTTTTAAGGTTCAACCTTGAATAAATTATTCTTCCATATTACGAAGCTTAGTATTATAAGTTGTGGTTTTGGGGTAGTTTCTTCAAATAAAAAAGTGCAGAGTTCAAAGTTTGAGGTGGAGAAATTCAATGAAAAGAATAACTTTCAGTTATGGTTAATATTCCAGATATAAAATGTATGCGGAACATAAATAAATAGCTAGAAATAGCAGATGAACAATAATATAACCAAAACAACACCACAATAATACCAAAATGATACCAAAATAACACCAGAAAGAGCATTTTGATTACTGAGAGCAATGTTCACTTGCCTCTTCGAGGGGACAACCTCCAGCAGAGCAGTGCTCTATTACAATAATATATAAGACAAAATTTTTCATACCCTCGACATATATTTATACTAAATATGTCTATCAAAAGAACCATCTAGAAGAAGATCCTTCTAGAAGTCGAAGCTTCTATTATGTATTCTTACATTGGATTTATTCTTCCTTATTTCTAGGCCTTATTAATATTGACCTTTATTACATGGAAATATATTATTCTACCTACGTGAGGGTTTAGGTACCTAACATGTCCTCCCCCTTAAAAACAACCTTGTCCTCAAGGCTTGAGATGAGAAAATTGTTGCAGAATGGTAGTTGGTTCCCAAGTGGCATCTATTGGAGTTGTATCTTTCCATTGGACTAACACTTCCTTGATGGTTCGATCACACAAACGATGCTCACGTTGGTCCAAAACTGCTTGTGGTTGTAGCCAAATGGAGCCTTCTTCGTCCAACTCGGGAAGGTTGGTTTGAGTTTGGCACTTAGTTCCAATCACTTTCTTTAAGCAGGAAACATGAAAAACAGGATGGAGCTTAGAATACCTGGGCAAAACTAACTGATAGGCCACCTGTCCCACACGCTTGAAAACGATATAAGGACCATAAAATTTGGGCATTAGTTTTTTATAATGGTCAGCCTTGAGGGAATTTTTCTTGTAAGGTTGCAGTCGAAGAAACACCTGATCCCCTTCTACAAATTGACATTCAGAGTGACCTTGATCTGCTTGTTTCTTCATGGGATTTTGGGCCATGACCAAATTCTCTTTGAGGGTACAGAGAATAGTCTCTCGAACTGTAAGTGTTTGGTCAACCGCCTGGACCTTCAAGACACCTGGAAAATATGATAGAACTGAAGGTGGTTTTTGTCCATATACCGCTTCAAAAGGAGTCATGCGGGTAGTTGTATGGTATGAAGTGTTGTACCACCATTCAGCTAGTGGTAACCATTGAGCCCACTGATTTTTTCTTTCCGATGTAAAACACCTCAAATATGTTTCCAAACACTTGTTGACAATTTTAGTTTGACCATCAATCTAGGGATGATAAGCTGTGCTGAGATGCAATTGGGTGCCTCGTATATTGAACAGTTCTTGCCAAAAATTGTTGGTGAAAGTTGGGTCGCGATCAGAAAAAATAGAATGTGGCATGCCATGAAGCTTGAAGACCTGATCCATGAAAAGTTGAGCCACAGTGGATGTTGTAAATGAGTGTTGAAGAGCACATAAATGAGCATACTTTGAAAAACGATCAACTACCACCATGATGATTGATTTATTGCCTGATTTAGGTAAGCCTACAATAAAATCCATAGAGATATTCTTCCAAATAGAAGGTGAAATTGGAAGCGGTTGCAGTGTGCCAGGAGATTTGATTGTTTCTCCCTTGTTGCATTGACATACATCACATTCAGCCACAAAATTACGAACGTCCCGTTTCATACCACCCCAGGAAAAGAACGTTTGACCCGATCATAGGTTTTGGTAAACCCAGAGTGCCTAGTTGTGGGTGTAGCATGAAGCTATGAAAGTACCGTGGATTTAAGTTTTTACTGTTTACTTAAATACAAATGACCTTTGTATCGAAGCTCATCATTGAGCCAAGAGTACCCTTGGGAAACTAGAGAATTTGACTGCAATTGTTGTATCAGATGCGAACTTTTGGGATCATGTAGCCATTCCTGGCAAACAACTTGGAGCCAATCTGGTACAATGAAGGAGAGTGAAAAAAGGGACCCTTCATCTTCATATTTTTTGGAAAGTGCATCAACATCCACATTGTCTTTGCCTTTTTTGTAAATGATCTCATAATCATATCCAAAGAGCTTAGTCACCCATTTGTGTTTCTCTGGGGAAGAAATACGTTGTTTCATAAAATACTTGAGGCTTTGATGATCTGTCTTAATTTGGAAGCATTGCCCCAATAGATAAGGGAGTCAAATATCCACGTCATGCAAAATAGCCAACATTTCCTTTTCATAGATTGATTTGCTCAAATTTCGCTTGGACAATTGTTTTCTGGTAAAGGCCAAAGGTCGACCCTCTTGCATAAGGACAACACCAATTCCTTTCCCAAAAGCATCACATTTGAGGACAAAGGTATTTGTGAAATCAGGAAGGGTGAGGACTGGAGTGGTGCACATGGCCATCTTCAAGGTTTGAAAAGCCTAAGCAACTGCTAGATTCCAAGTGAAAGAATTATTTTTAAGGAATGCAGTGAGAGGTGCCACAATCTTTCCATAATTCTTAACAAACTTGCAATAATAACCTGTTAAACCAAGAAATCCATGCAATATTTTGAGAGTCTTTAGGTGAGACCAATCTTGCATAGCTTCAATCTTTTTAGGATCCACCCTGACGCTGGGCTTGCCAACAAGATGACCCAAGTACTCGACTTTCGAGGCACCAAAAACACATTTAGATTTCTTGAGGAAAAGTTGGTGCTGAGAGAGTAGATGGAGAACACAATCCACATGAGCAAGATAGGTTGTCCAGGTTTTACTATATATGAGGATATCATAAAAAAAAACTAAGACAAAATGATGAAGAAAATGACGAAAGACATGATTCATGAGGCTTTGGAAAGTGGATGGAGCATTACACAGGTCAAAGGGCATGACCAAAAACTCATAGTGGCCTTCATGAGTTCTAAATTCAGTCTTATGAATATCTTCCTCTTTCATACGGATCTAGTGGTAGCTAGAATGAAGATCAAGTTTAGTAAAGAACTGGGCGCCACTCAATTCATCCAAAAGGTCATCTATGACAGGGATGGGAAATTTGTCTTCGGCACGAAAGTTAGGACACATGCTCTAAGAACCTTATTTCTTAAGGACCATGACCACAGGAGAAGAGTAGGGGCTCTTACTAGGGTGGATAACACCTGCGTTGAGCCATTCTTGAACAATTTTCTCAATTTCATTTTTTGGGGAAAATGGGTGACGATAGGGACGGATATTGGGAGAAAGGATGCCTGGGACAAGGGGAATGGAATGATCATGAACACCATGGGAAGGAGGGATTCCCTGGGGAGTGGAAACAACCACTTGATGTTTAGAGAGGATGGATTGAAGGTCGTACGACACAAAGGGTGTCTCAGTTGTTTGTATGGCATGGAGTTGGACAATAATGCCAGAATGACCTTTTTTGAGCAACTTTTCCATGCAATGAGAACTAATGATCTCCGAGGAACCGACAATGATGTCTTGGAACTTATATATCTGGCCTTCCTGGTCAAATTTCATGGTTAATTCCTTAAAATCCATGAGAATGGGACCCAAATTCCTTAGCCATTCTGCACCCAACACAATGTCACAACCGCCCATGGTGATAGAAAACATATGATATTTCAGTGGTATTCACTAATTTGGAGATGCACATTTTCACAACGCCCTCCACATTTCATGGACCTGCCATTGGCAATCATGATTTGAAAATTTTTGACTGCCTGGATATAACATTTAGTTTCTCGGGCAATGTGGTGGTGAATAAAATTATGGGTTCTTCCACTATCAAAAATAATGATGACCTTATTATGCTTGATGTAACAAATTAGCTTGAGGGTTTGGGGAAAAGAGAAGCCAGTGAGAGCATTTAGGGAAATGACCGGTTCTACTTCGGGAGGGTCTGAGGGAGGGGTTATGTCAGTGGGTTCAGGTGACACGGATACAAGGGGATCCTCAACATCCTCTTCCGAAACATCCTTCGAGATGGCCATAAAAAAAAATTGTTCCTTACACTTGTGTCTCGGAAAATATTTGTCATCACAATTATAACAAAGGCCTTTGAGTTGGCATTCATCCATTTCGGCCCTGGTCAATACATGGATCTTTAGTGGAGTAGAAGGAGGAGTGAGAGTTACTGGTTTAGTGTGAGGAATAAATGGGGGTTTTCGGTTTTGAGAAGAGACAACCTCTTGTGATTCCTTAGCTCTTTTAGTAGTGTCCACCCAACTCTGAGGTCGAGCCACAAGGACATGGGCACAAATCTCATCCTTGAGGCCACTGATAAAACATTATCGGAAAAAAAACATCAGACATGCCCTCTGTACGAAAAGTCCTCGCTCAAAAGAAACTATAAAGTCTTCCACTGTGCCAGATTGTTTCAACTTTGTCAAACGGCCTAAATGTTTGGTGTAAGTGTCAAAGCATTCATAAAGCTCTGCCACAAAGTGTGTCCAAGCCACATACCCTTGGCGAGCATTATTTCTCCATTGCCACCATTGTCAACGTTCTTGATCTAGATGGAGAACACCATACCAGGGTTTGGCCAACTCATCCGTAATGCCATACAAAGAGAATTAATGTTACATTTGAGTTACCCAACTAGTGGGATCTGAGCCATAAAATTTGGTGACATCCACACGTGGAAGGCATAGGTCACGCTGAAAGTGACGGGGCTGAAAATTATGGGAACGAGAGGAAGTTTCACCTTCAGTATTCAAAGGTGGGTCATATAAGGGAAGATTTGCAGGGATATGCAACTTTGCGCAGATCATCGTAGTGATCGATTCAAGATGGGTAGTCATGTCTTGTACGAGGTCTTGTTTGAGTCCCTCGATTGAGGCAGCTGTGGAGGAATGCATTTTTTGATTGATGGAGACAATATTGGCACTAAGTTGTCGCATTTCTTGTTGGGTTTCTGTGAAATTAGAGTGCAAGGTATTGAAGCGAGATTCCAAGTCTTGGCTACGGGTATGGGCCATGATGACGAGGGAACACGAATATGGGCGGGTGGGACCACAAAAAAAATGGGTTATGGGTGAAGTGTATCACAACGATCAGGGCGATGAGTTGAATCCAATGGGGTAAAGCTCAAATAAGGGTGTTGGGTCCACAAAAAAAAAATTGTTGAAAAATGATAGGTATGACTGCGATAAAGGCGAAGAGAGAAATCCAATGGAATAGGTATCAAATAATGGTGCCAACAGGATCCAATTTTTTTTTTTTTACTCTTGCGGAGTTATACTCCAATCCGAAGAATATTGTAGTGATGAAATGCCCAAATGTTTAACAGGAAGAAATGTGTAGTAATTTTGCAAGTCAAATGCAGGAGACACAGCTATGCGATAATAGATTTGATCTGTTCTATTTTTGTTTCCTTCCCAAGGGTTAGGTATTCAAGGGTTCTACAAAAAAGGGGTTTCCCTGTTCTATAGCTCTCTGATATACATGCGGGGTCCAACAATAGTACTCATCCCAATATATCAAGGCACCAACTAAAGAGGCTAGATCGTGCCCTTAGTCGTACTACCCGACTACCCAAGTACTAGAGAGTATCTTCCCGAGTGTTGTTCTCGGTTTCACTATAACAGTCAGGTGGCCAATCAATTTATCTATGGAGGGCTTCAGGAGATCTAGGTCGATCTGTATACAGGTGTTGTATGATGCGCTACCGCTCGAAGGGGTACCAACAGGGGTTACAAGGGTGGCCAACAGATGTGCGCTTAATTACCTCTTGTATTTCCTGCGTGTATGAATCTTCAACCGTGGTTTATGCACGTAACGACAGATGTTTGTAGCTTAATGACATCAGAATACGTCTCTACCCTGAAAAAAAAAATTAACCCACAATTTTATGCCGAGGAAGGTGCTCTGATACCACTTGTAATATTCTAGATATAAAAAAATATGCATAACATAAATAAATAGCTAGAAATGACAGATGAACAACTATATAACCAGAACAACACCACAAATAATACTAAAATGATACCAGAATAACACCAGAAATAGCACTTTGATTACTGAGAGCAATGTTCACTTGCCTCTTCGAGGGGGCAACCTCCAGCAGAGTAGAGCTCTATTACAAAAATATCCAAGACAAAATTTCTTAGACCCTCAACTTCTATTTATACTAAATACGTCTATCAAAAGAACTATCTAGAGGAAAATCCTTCTAGAAGAGAAAGCTTCTATTAGGTCTTCTTACATTGGCTTCCTTATTGCTAGGCCTTATTAATATTGACCTTTACTACATGGGAATATATTATTTTACCTATGTGAGGGGTTAGGTCCCTAACATATGGAAGCTTAAGATGTGGGATCTGCTCGTGCAATTGGGAATGGGATGATATAGATTCAAGATCTCTTAGTACCATTCGTCTGTGTTTGAAATATGACATTTTGTTTAACATTGTAGGAGAGGAAACATCGACAGACTTATGAAGTAAGATGGAAAGTCTTTATATGACAAATTCCTTGACAAGCATAATCTTCTTGAAAAGGCAGTTGTATAGCTTATGAATGAAAGAAGTTACAAAAATTGTCGATCATTTAAATATTTTCAATACCTTGATTTGTCAATTAACTAGTATGGATGTAAAATATGAAGATGAGGACAAAGCAGTCACGCTAATGTGTTCATTACCTGAATCATGGAATCATCTAGTCACATCTATGTGGTTTAACACAACAAACATCATTGATTATGATACTGTTGTGGGAGCTATGTTGGCTCATGAAATGAGGAGAAGATCCAGTAAAGAAACCTCAACAACAAAGCAATGGTGGTCAGAGGTCGATCTACTGAAAGAGCATGATCAGAGAGGTACCTCAAGATCTAATTCAAAAGGAAAGAAGGGTACGAAAAAATGTTGGTTATGTGGAAAATTTGGGCATCTCAAGAAGGATCATTGGAAAAGACAAAACATCCAAAGAGGACTCCAAAAATGAACCAAAGAAAGCTAATTCATATGAAACAAGTTCAGGTCCAGGTTCAGGGTCAGGTTCAAGTATAGTTGATGAGGTATTATCTACTTGTAATGTTTCACATCAACATCAACATTGGTTATTAGATTCTGGTGTGTCCATCCACATGTGTCTTCATAGAAATTGGTTTTCAACTTACCAATCTATTAATGATGGTGTTGTTTTTATAAGAAATGATTTTTCTTATAAAATTGTTGGGGTTGGTAGCATCCAGATTAAAAATGTATGATGGTACTATAAGAACATTAACAAATGTGAGGCATGTACCCAAACTTAGAAAGAACTTAATATCTTTGGAAGTTCTAGATTCTACTAGTTATAAGTGTACATCTCAAGGTGGAGTACTAAAGGTGTCCAAAGGCATCTTAGTAGTCATGAAGGAAAACAGGATCGGGAACCTTATCATCTTGAAGGAAGAACTGAAATAAATCAAGTGATGGTAGCATTTGAAGGTGCAAGTAACTCTATTCATTTGTAGCATCAACATTTGGGTCATATGAACGAGAAAGGGCTTAAGGTACTGATTGATCGTAAGTCACTTCTAAGTTAAAAGTTTCTAAATTTGAATTTATGCAAGTATTGTGTTTTTGGAAAATAGTGTAGACATAAGTTTAAAACATGAAGACATATAAACAAATGTATCATTGATTACATTCATTCATATGTTTGGGGACCATCCCCTACAATTTCTTTTGGAGGATCGTCATATTTTGTGATATTTATATATGATTACTCTAGAAATGTGTGGATCTATTTACTTAAAAGAAAAGATGATGTCTTTAATACTTTTAAGCAATTCAGATCTTTGGTTGAAAAGAGAGCTAGCATGTCAATCGAGTGTTTAAGAACATATAATGGAGGTGAATTCACATCTGTGGAATTTGAAAACTATTGCAAGGAAGCTGGGATCGAAAGACATAAGACCACAATTTATACTCCTCAACAAAACAATGTTGTTGAACGCATGAATAGGACTTCTAGAGAGAGCAAGGAGCATGCTCAATGATGTCAAGTTGCCGCAGAAATGTGGGCATAAGCAGTTCTTACATCATGTTATCTGATAAATCGGTCACCATCAACTGCAATAAACTATAAGATTCTAGAAGAGGCATGGACAGGTCATTCATGTGATTATTCAAATCTGAAAAAATTTGGTTGTGACACTTACGCTCTTATTTTTAAAGATCAACGTTCTAAGTTAGATCTTATATCAAAGAAATATGTCTTTGTTTGTTATGGTAATAGAATTAAGGGGTATAGATAGTGGGACCCAACTGCCCACAAACTCATCATAAGCAGAGATGTAGTATTTGATGAATCATCACTCGTTAAATCAGACCTGATAGATGTTGAAGTGAGACAAGAACATGTACCACAAATTCAACAAATTTAGTTAGAGACTTAACCATCTTCAGAAAAGGGGGAGCATGAAAAATTTCCAGAAGAAGAAGATGGAGATGCATAAAATATCCAGGAAACTGTGGATATGCCTCAATCATCTTTAAGGAGATCTAAACGGGTCATGAATCCTCTTACAAGGTATGGCGATTATGTTTCATTTGTAGCTTTGGTTTCTAATGATGGAGAACCTAGTTGTTATCAGAAAGCAATGAAGGTATTTAGAAGTGTTAAATGGAAAGAAACTATGAAAAAAGAAATGAATGCCTTAGAGAGGAATAAAACATGGGACCCGGTAGAACTTCCAAAGGATAGGAAGGTTATTGGTTGCAAGTGGATCTACAAAATAAAAAAGGGTGTCGATGATAAAGTTGAAAGGTATAAAGAAAGACTAGTAGCAAAAGAGTATTCTAAAAAATAAGGTATTGATTTTCATGAAACATTTTCACTAGTTGTGAAGCTTGTTTCGATTTGTGTTGTGTTATAATTGCTTTACTTGATCTTGAGTTAGAACAACTAGATGTTAAAAAAACATTTCTACATGGAGATTTGGATGATGATATATATATGAAGCAACCAAAAAGGTTTGTTCAGGACCACAACAAGAGGTTTGTTTGAAAACTCAAGAAGTCCTTGTATGGCTTGAGGCAGTTTCCCAGGCAATGGTACAAGAAGTTTCATTTCTTCAAGGTGAGCCAAAATTTTACAAGTAGTGAATATGATCATTGTGTTTACTTTAAAAAGTTGGAAAATGGCATACTCATTGTTTTGGTGTTATATGTTGACAATACGCTTGTTGCAAGCAAAAACATGGTTGAAATCAACAGGTTAAAGGCTCAGTTGGCTAGGACGTTTGATATGAATGATCTTGAAGCAACAAAACAAATCTTGGGCATGAAGATACACATAGAGATGAAAGATGGTAAGTAGTGGTTAACACAACAAAAGTATGTGGAGAAAATACTTATGAGATTTAGTATGAATAATGTGAAACCCATACAAATCCCTTTGGCTTCCCATTTCAAGCTTTCTTCAAGTT
Organism: Picea engelmannii; assembly: GCA_009831015.1. Taxonomy (NCBI): domain Eukaryota; kingdom Viridiplantae; phylum Streptophyta; class Pinopsida; order Pinales; family Pinaceae; genus Picea; species Picea engelmannii. The sequence continues at coordinate 48,997 of ML783578.1, read as the reverse complement.
TATGTCCTAGTAATGACGAATAAAATGATTATGTCTCGTTTACCATATGCTAATGTAGTGGGAAGTTTGATGCATGCGATGGTGAGTACTATACCAGATATTTCACATGCAGTTGGTATTGTTAGTAGATACATGACAAATCCATGTAAAGAGCATTGGACAACAGTGAAATGGGTGCTTCGATATCTTAGGGGCACAAGTAATTATTCTATCACCTATGATGGTTCCAGTGATTCAGTATGCGGTTATGTCTATTCAGATTTTGTAGGTGACTTGGACAAAAGGAGATCCACTTCTTGAAATGTCTTTACTCTTACAAGATGACCTATTTGGATGTCAAAGCTTTAAAACATAGTACATAGTTGTTTTATCCACTATTGAGGTAGAATATATGGCTACCTTACATGCATGCAAGAAGACAATTTGATTAAAAGGTTTGTTGGGTGAGTTTGGAAGGATGCCCTACAAGGTGAAAGTATTTTGTGATAGTCAAAGTGTTATTCATTTGGCTAGAAATCCAACTTATCATAGTAAGACAAAGCATATTTATATTAAATACCATTTTGTAAGACATGTTGATGACGGGGGAGTGGCTCTAGAAAAGGTCCATACAAAAGGTCCATACAAAAGTGAATTTTACATACATGTTCACAAAACCAATTTTGTTAGAGAAGTTACGATGGTGTTTGGCTTCTTTTGGCTTGCGGAATTAATTAGAGCATGAAATATCAGGTAAATTGTTGTCAAGGTAGAGATTGTTGAAATTGCCAACTAATTTCTCATGCAACTACATGCACACTGTATTAGCTAAAAATGGAATGTGCATGCATGAACGCTACAATGATCAGTTTGTGTAATTGGTGGATCTAGTTGTAGAGGTGTGAGAATGCAATGTACTATAGCACAATGTGTGGGAAAAGAGTGAGAGGATGGTTGTAATTCTCCATTGAATAATAAGAACACGGATTATCATTGTCCTGTGGTTTTTCCCTTAAAAGAGTTTTTCCACGTAAACATTGCGTTCATTATGTGATTGTTTTTCTTGGTATTTTGCTTGTCATTAATCTTGTTGAGTTTATGCTTCCTTTACCCAACACAACAGAGCATTTGGAATGGAGAGTTGGAATTTCAAAATTGGAAAGCTCGTCAAAGGTTTCTATGACTGTAATACTTGTTCTTCTCGGTTCTTCTAGGAGAATTAGCACTTCAAATTCCATCCTTGAATGGAAGCAATATTTGATTAATTTGTTTCACTGGTTATTTACTCACTCAATTGTAGAGATGATACTAGTGAATCCGCCTTTACAAGAGATTTGTTTATGATTATTTACTCACTCACTTGTAGAGATGGTACTAGTGAATCGGCCTTGAGATTTGTTTCGATTATTTACTCACTCACTTGTAGAGATGGTACCAATGAATCAGTGTTTAGAAGAGAAAATAAAAGGAGGAAGAAATAGAAAATGGAGTAGGCTAACTTGGGAGCAAACAGATCCGTTTTTCACCCAAAAAAATGGGCCTGAATCTGGCAAGATTTTCAGGGATAGCCTGAGTTTCGCATGGATTAAAATTTAATGCATTTCAAAACCTTACCACAACGGTTTTGCCCCATTTTAAACCAATCCAGATGCTCAAAAAAATAACTAAAGTTCTGGATTGGCCAGAAATTTAAAACCTCACCGCGGAAAGACCACTCCCCCTCATACAAGTGTGCATTTAAACTATTCAACCCGAACTGCTATCTATCAAATACTCAAATCAATAAAACCTCTGCTACTATTTCCTGTGTTGACTTGTATTCCACATCTATTTGGGTTTCACACACTTTTCCCTGTTTTTGCCAATACAACATCATCAGAACTCATTTTATAAACATAGAGGTTAACTTCCCTGGGCGTTCGCATGAAAACAATGCCTTGTTGATCTTTAACCACGAATGTTTCCTAAACAACTCCTACTTTCAGTCACAAGTCTGTAAACTTTGCGGTAACAAATCTCGAGTTTAACTGGGAAAATGCAAAGTGACGCCATCGAGTTTGCTTTGTCTTCCATTCTGCAAAGGTAACTCTTCAACACCGACTCCATGAATTTTATGAAAACTATCATCTCTTAATTGATCACTTTTATCA
>ML783578.1:24913-38780 GCA_009831015.1 Picea engelmannii | reverse complement strand
AATTATACAACTACAAACACGAATTCGCCCAACAACAAAACACGTGCTTCCCTTGACGAATTTTGAACAACATGTTACTCCCAGGAGCACAACCTTTTTCTCCACAAAATTCCAGCTCCAAATATCCGCTAAACTTGCCCACAATAGATACCTTCAAGATTTATCACTCAGAACTTCTTTGATGGCAAAAAAACTACATGTAAAAACCACTCTCTATGTAAAAAACATGAATATGTAATCCTGGTCTCTTACCCATACAAATTTACTCTCTTTCTCTTGCTTGCTTGACTTGCACTCTTCCCCAAGATGATTTTTCTCAGCCCCCATGCTATCAATAACTACGGGAAGTGACTCTCACGCCAACCTTCTTACATGAATTCAATGATTGGGATCTAGAACACTCAACAACTATTGGAAGGTTCATGGTAAGGATAATTTACAAAGAAATGGTTTGGGTTTAATAAACATGGGTAAAATTTTCCCCTTGGACCCCTTCCCTCTCTTGTGGATAATTAGTCCCCAAATATTCATCCGTGTCCATCTATAGTTGGCAACATATTTTATTCATTATATTCAATTTACATTATTTACATATTACATCGCTGTGGCTCTCAACCATACATTACATTTTCAATATACATAACCAGATTTGGGTTTGAGAATGAGGATGTTACATTCCCCTCCCCCTACCGATTGTACTATCTTCAGTGCACATAACCATACATTTTAAACATTGACATATATAAAAGAACTACATCAAAATGCTTGATAATTTCACAACTTAATGACTCACACAACAATTCCAACCAACAACTACATTTTCCCCTCAACCCCCACATTGGTTGGACAAGAATCTCAGAGTTGTGGCTCCATGAAATCTAGCTTCCAAAATTGAGTCTTCATTCGCTTATGTACAAATGTACATTTGGTTTTCTTCAAAATTTTCAAAAATTTGTGGGTACGCTTCCCGCATGGCTTCCTCATTCTCCCATGCAGCGTCTTCAAGACCGTAACAAGTCCATTGAACCTTTACCAAGCCGATGGCTTTGTTCCTGAGCACTTTGACTTTCTAGTCGAGGATGCACACTAGTTCCACCTGGAAATCCCATTTGTGTTCCACTTGGGCCACATTCTAATCAATCACATGATCAGGATCAGGTACATATTTTTTTAATAAAGACACAGGGAACACGTTATGAATTCTCATGGATGCAGGTAATGCTAGCATGTATGCAATTGGACCTATCTTTTATAAGACCTCAAAAGGCCCACAATATCGCGTTTCTGAGTGTTGAACTTATGTTTATACTGAGTGGGGGGGGGTGAATCAATATACGATACTTTTTACTTTATTTAACCATTCATCAATCATTCATTAGCTGAGAAAAAATAATCACATATAAACTCAAATCATAATGCACAGAGTTTAACATGGAAACCCAATCAGGAGCAAACCATAAACTTATCTTTATAAATGTATGTAGGCACCAACATACTATTACAAATATTGTTGGCACCAACCTATTGAAGACACCAATCTCCTCAACTGTGCACCAACTCAACAAGATGTAGGAACCAACCTACTGGAGACACCAATGTCCTCAACTGAGCACCAACTCAATAAGATGTAGGCACCAACCTACTAGAGATACCAATCTTCTCAACTAAGCACCAACTCAATAAGATATGTGTAGACACCAATCCAAGATATTCATACATAGAGTACTTCTTACTTCACTTGCATGCTTCATCCTGCAAACTATCCTCCAAACCCTAGAAAGCTTCATAGCATGATTTCAAGAATGTAACCACTGACGACAACATCCATTGATGACAACATCCACTAAAAGAAACATCCATTGACGAAAACATAAAATAATGGAAGCATCCATTGACGAAAAAATCCAACGACGAAAACATCACAACTTCAAAACAGTGCACACGAAAGCATCACATACCTTCAATCCTTCATAACGCACCTTGAGAACAAGAAAGACCCCAATAAAATCCCTTAGACTTCTCTTGCACACCAGAAAGATACCCCAACACATTTAGTTCACCTTAAATCAATTTTGTGCACCTAAGCCTTGATCTCTTGCTTGGTTTCACTGCAAATGCAAAAATATATGATGTATTTATAATAATTTTGTCCCCACTTTCAGGGCCGACCTGTAAATACTGGTTGAGCAGACCTTGATTTTTTGGTTGGGTTTTCAGATGGAAAAAATCATATCTCCACATTCCTAGGGAGTTAGAAGGAACTCCATACACATTTGGAAAGGTCTTGGAATAATATTTCCAACCATATAATGTGTGATCCCATTTGATCTAGGTATGTAGGGTAAAAATTCCTTCAAATATGGAGCATCCAAACTGATCATTAAAAATAAAACAAAAACAATATTTCCAAAAATCTCCATCTTGCAATATTTATCTTGGATGTCTGTAGGCTTGTAATATTTATCTTGAAGATATGTAGTCTCCCCCTATATTTGAAATCGACCAAAACAATATTTCCAACAATCTCCCCTTTTTTCATTGATGGCAACCCTTATTCAATTCTGTAATACTTCCTATGTCTGCAACTCTCCTTGTGTCTGCAATTTTTCCTATGTCTGCAACTTCTCCCCCTGTATGCAACTTCTGTCCCTTTGACATCAATGGAAAATGGTTATTTCTTGTGATCTTGTGCTTCCCTTCAAACACTCCAATGTGAAATTTAAAAGTATATCTCTAATCAATCATTATCCAAGTTGTCTTTGCTACAAGTATCCAACACTGATCCTTCCATTTGATTATTTTTATTGATCAAACCTTCCACTCCAAATTCATCACATTGATCTTATGAACGGGGTGAATCTTTAGCATTGGATTTATTTTAATCTATTTATGCCTCCTCATTCCTTTCTAAAAAGGACCGATCATATGACTTCTCTTGTTCAAAAGAGTACTGTAAACTTGAATTTCCATTTTCACAAGGAAATGTCCCAGCCTTACCTTTTCTAGAAATGGGGCGTACATGTATTGAGTGACAATCAAAACAATGAATCTGTTGATTAAATGGGTTGGTTGTCATTGATTTCAACCCTTGAAGCAAGTTTGGTAGAAAGTTATGGTAGCCCCAAACAATATGGATAAGGGACTTTAGTTTTTTTGATGTATAATGGTATGTAGATTAACATATTTGTAGGTATGACTATTCTATATGCATAGTACATGTCATTCCATTTCTGGTGATATGTGGAACACCACATAACTCCTCACGGTTAGAGAGTTATGACCTTGTGAAGTTGGAGAATCCTCATGAGTTATCTAGAAGTCAAATAAGTCACAATTATTCTAGAAGCTCCTAGAAGAAGTTGACTCGTCAAGTGAGTGAAACTAGGAGTTAATCATGGGTTAAGTTGTTGCAATACACAAATAATTAAAAATAAATTAGTTGCAACTAGAAGTGGAGAATTTACTATTTGTATCAAAGTGGGTTAGAAGTGGGTTAGCCCTAAAATAAGGAAATTGGGTTAAGTTGGTTAGAAGGTAACCCCTTGAGGAAGCTACATGGAAGTAAATAAGAGAGAAAGGCTCTCCTATTAGCACCTATTGAACACATTGAATATCTATTATTGTGTAAGGATTATTGCAGGTACTCATTGATACATCTGAAGTTGTGCAAGTTAGAGGTAGCATGAAGGGTTGACAGTGAAAGTTTCAGAATTACAGAAAATACTGTAAAAACCTTAGTTTTTGAGGTGTACACGGGCTGCAGTGGAGCAGTTCATGTGTGTATGTGGTATATAAGTATAATAGGGAACATAAATTAAGGCAAAGCCCTAAAAACTTGAGAATATGAAGGTGCTAGATCTCTAGAGTCTGAAAGCAAGCTCCCGGGAAGGTCTACAGTGACCAGGTACATCATATCTATCCACTGGTTCAAAAGGTATGTATTGTTTCTATGAGTAGTTGGGTTTTGTTTTCTACATGAGAAATGGTTATGGGGGTTTGAGGATTTTCCCTAGAGATATTAGTGGTTGCATGAGACTTTTCTTATAATTCATATCTATAGAAATACAGTGTTGGTATAATCAATATTTTCATTGATACATCTTGTTAGTGTTGAGGAACATCTTGTATTTCTTGGCATATGGTTAAGGGTGTTTGTCGTACATGGTTGAGAGCTTGTATTTGTGAAGTGCTTGATGTATTGAGAGGATGTATATTAGAAAGGTTTTGATGTCTATTTCATGTGAGGGTTATTATACTTGTTCATGATTATACACACTTGTATGGCACATGAATAGAGAGATATAGATGCATTTGTTTAAATGATACGTATGAGGATGTATGCATAGGGAACGATTACAGTCTGGACACAATGACAGGTTGAAGCTTGATGTGAAAGAGGTTGCATAGGGTCAGAGTTTTTCAAGAGAGATAAAACCCTAGTCTTCAGAAGGCATATGCAGGTTGCAGTACAGATAGGCCGTGTACATATGCGAGCTGCAGTATAGATAGGGCATGTACATACGCGCGCTGAAAATAGATAGGTCATGTATCTGTGGGTTTTTGGTTGGTATAGACTGAGTACAAGTACATGTTGATTACAAGGTAGTGATACAGGTTGGCTATAGGTCAGTGGTACAGGTTGGTACAAGTTTACAATGGTATATCTCACAGTGATAGTGTGGCAGTGGTTTCTTTATTTGACACTTATATTTCAGGGCAACAGGACGAGGCAAGGATAGGTGGTTGTAGCCACCTTTCAGTTGTAGCCGGAGAACATAGGGTGTTGTATCCTGCTTCTAGTTGTAGCCAAAGAATTGGGGAGTTCTAGCTTCCCTCGGGTTGTAGCCAGAAAATATAGGGGGTCAGAGCCTACTTCCAGTTATAGCCGGAGAAAAAAGGCAATTGGTGCTTCCAATGAATGTAATTCTTAAATACATATAAGAAAAATCATTCAGTGGTTTTCTCCCGCATTGGGTTTGCATGTAAAAATATTGGTGTACTATGTATGTGTATGTGTATGATTGTTTGTTGTTCATGGTTTATTTACTCTGCACTTATTGGATGATAATGCTATATTGACCATAAAGATAAATAACACTTACATACTGTGGTTAAAAAGATTAAATTTCTCTATTACTGATTCACCCCCCGCTTCTCTCATTAATCCAACATAATCTCCCCACCATCCTCATCTAGCTTATCACATCCTTTCTCATATAACAAACAATTTCATCTTTCTCGGTTTCTTTTTTTTGCTTCATTTTCCAAACCTTTGAGTATTCTTCTCTATGATTGGTAAGAACATATTCTTCCTTGTTTTGTTTAGGAGGTCTGACTATACTACTTATACAATAATGTGTTATTTTCCCATAGTTATTTCACTTATAAAATTCAATATTGTAATAAAGTAGGGGAGAAAATGAATTGTAGTTTCTGTTAGCAAACCCATGAGAATTTTTGGTTTTGTTTCTCACACAATCTTCCTTTGAGGTATTATAAGAACCTCTATTTCTATCTCTCGCATGATCACTTATGGCATAAGCTCTACAATCTATTGCAAGAAAAACAATAGCCAAGAAAGATATTTTAGTACCGATTTGTGAAAGGCCTTCTCGGTGGAACAAATCTTTTGAACTCATTCTGGTTATTCTTGTGAGAAGATTCAAGTTTCTACTGGTCATCATTTCCTTTCCTATTATCGCTTTCATTGTTGATGGAGCCTTTGAGAACATTGGCATAGCTTTTAGATTTTTCTTCATTTTCCTTTTTTTACGGCTTTGTGACCTTAATGCTTGCATCTCCCTTGGCGGTATTTTGTTTTTCATCGTAGACAAGACCTATCTTGATGAATGGTGACCTTTAGCAATAAAGAATATTATCTAATATTTCAATACTCTTTCCAAACTTCAATCTTATATTCAACTGATTAGTTGTTTTCTCTAGTTCCTTTCTTAAGAAAATGATTTCAACCTCTAGCTTTTTGCAATTTTCTTCATTTTCTTTCAACTGGATTCTCACCACGTTTTCTATCCTTCTTGCTTCCTCTAGTTGAGTATTCAGGATTATAATTGTCTTATTTGTTTCTTCAATATCATGATCCTCCTCTTTATATTTCTTCAATTTCTTTTTCTTCTTATTTTTCTTTAGCTTATCTATTTTTTCTAAATAACTCACAAGTTTTTCTTCAAGATCTTCTTCTTTTGAATCTCGTTTTTGTTTCTGATTATCAACATAATTTGTTTCCATGGTTTTGGAGAGAGATTTTTATTTACAATCCACATGTGCTCAAGATGTTCCTTCCAGTGGTTAAATTGTTTATGAGGGAACCTGCTCCGATACCAATTGTTGAACTTATGCTTATACTGAGAGGGGGAGCGGGGTGAATCAATATACAATACTTTTTATTTTATTTAACCATTCATCAATCATTCATTAGCCAAGAAACAATAATCACATATAAACTCAAATAATAATTCACAAAGTTTAACTTGGAAACCCAATCGGGTGAAAAGCATAAACTTATCTTTATAAATGTATGTAGGCACCAACCTACTGTTACAAAGATTGTAGGCACAAACCTACTGGAGACACCAATCTCCTAAATTGAAAACCAACTCAGAAATATGTAGGCACCAACCTACTGGAGACACCAATATCCTCAACCAAGCACCAACTCAACAATATGTAGGCACCAACCTACCAGAGACACCAATCTCCTTAACTGAGAACCAACTCAACAATATGTAGGCACCAACCTTCTAGAGACACCATTCTCCTCAACTAAGCACCGAATCAATAATATATGTGTAGACACCAATCCAATATATTAATACACAAAGTACTTCTGACTTCACCTGCATGCTTCATTCCACAGACAATCCTTCAAACCATAGCAAGCCTCATAGCATCATTCCCAAAATGTAATCACCGACGACAACATCCACTGACATAAACGCCCACTAAAGACAAAATTCACTGATGAAAACATCCACTGACAATAAAATCCACTAATGAAAACTTCAAAACTTTAAAACAATGCACACGGAAGCATCACAAACCTTCAGTCCTTCATAGTGCACCTTGAGAACAAGAAAGACCTCAAGAAAATCCCTTAGACTTCTCTTGCACACCAAAAAGACACCCCAACACCTTTAGTGTACCTCATATCACTTATGTGCACCTCAGACTTGATATATTGCTTGGTTGCACTAAAAATGCAAAAATATATCCTGTATTTATAGTAATTATGTCCCCACTTTCAGGGCCGACCTGTAAACACTGGTTGAGTTGACCTCAATTTTCTGGTTGGGTTGTCGAACGAAAAAATTCATATATCCTCATTCATAGGGAGTTATAAGGAATGACATATACCGTTGGAAAGGTCTCGGGATAAGATTCCCAACCATATAAAATGTTCTCCAATTTGAGCTAGGTTTGTAGGAAAAAAAACACCTTCAAATATACGGTATCCAAACTGATCATTAAAAATCCAAAAACCAATATTTCCAACAATCTCCATCTTGCAATCTTTATCTCGGACGTCTCTAATCTCCCCCTATCTTTGACATAAATGAAAACAATATTTATAACAATATTCCCCTTTTTCATTGATGGAAATTGTTAGTCATTGATGAAACTTGCTTGATGACTAAATGATGGGCTCTTTGATGTGTATTTATACCCTTCCAAGTAACTTATTTACTTGATATTTGAGCTGAATTGTAACTTCTTGTTTGCAAAAAGTTTTATCCTTTAATTGATTTTGGGGCCGACATGTAACTTCTTATTGCAACCGTTTGGGGGATTTTTAACCATACTTTGGGGCTTCCTATTTAAGCGGGAATAACTTCTCAATGGTGAGGAACTACGTGGCATGCCACCAACTATTGGAAACGACATGCCGAGAAATATCTATCTATGAGAGTTTTGCATCCATTTTCAATGTCCTTCACCCTCTTTTTCTTCAATCAACTTCATGCTTCATGACCACACCTTCAGGGCTTCTTAACTAATTAATCACTTAACATGCAATGTCCTTCACCCTCTTTTTCTTCAATCAACTTCATACTTCATGACCACACCTTTGGGGCTTCTTAGCCATATTCTCAGGGTTTCTTTGACCATATGTTGTAATTTCTTTTCTTAACCACTATGGCTTCTTGTAGTCTTCTTCAAAGTGTCTTCCCGTGAGGGCCATGCTTGGAGCTACACCATAAGGGGAATACTTTGGAGATTCCTTCAAATAGACCCATCACTTCTAAGGGATTCAAGACTTCTTCTAGGGTTGACATCAATGACAACCACCTTTTCAACAACTATGGATTTTTCTCCTAGTTTGGGTTGGTCTTAGGGTTTTTTGCGTTGTCTTGATTTATGTATTTTTCTTGTAATTAATTAGATATTTCATTTTATTAGGGTAAACAAATAATTTTAGGCTAGAACCTTGGTTTAGGTTGGAGATTTAATTTCTCCAAGGCCAAAAATAAACTTAGGAGTCTAATCTAGGGAGTGAAAAACCCAATTTCTCATAAGTATAGCCAGGAAGCTCCTCTCACATAGGAGTCAAACATGAGGTTTCAGAAAGGAGAGTCGAGGAGATAACCCCTCCAAGGCTTAAATGAGTGTAGTTGATTGAGCATATTTGGGGGGTTTTCTTGAAGTGAGATTGACTCATCTAGTGTCGGTCCTTTATGGATTTTGAAACTGGTTGAAGTTTTCCTAAAGTGACATTGGCCCTCTTGGTGTTAGTCCTCTGGAAGCTCCGTACCTAGTTTGAGATTTTATGAAGTGACACCGACCCTTTTGTAGATAGTCCTTTGGAAGAGCTTCGAGATTAGTTACCTTTCCCATACGTCCAGTCCTAACTTTTGACTATATCCCCCAGAATATGACCGCGAGTTGGTGACCTTAGTTGATTTTCCTAGGGATCTGAGAGGTGAGTATGAGGGGTTTCCTGTGGTACCTGAGGCATATTTTGTATCACACTTTTCAGTATTGCTGGAGCATGCCTCGCGAAGGATCGGTGCTTTCACCGGATAAGGAAGGTTAGTGGAGGTAGGGATAAATTATTCTCACTCCTTCATCCATTGGTCTATGTGACTTAATCAACCCATGCCTTTTTGTGGAAGGTCCCTTTCCACTTTTTCATTTCTTTAGACTCAAGACCTTATCCACCTGGGATGAATATTTGGAAAAAAATAAATCTTATGATGTTTCTCTTAGGACATTTTAGTGGAGTGATGCTTTGTATAGTTGGTCTTAGGTTGTGTCAGCATCACCACTTTTGGATCATGGATTCAATATGGTCAACCAACCACTTTTTTGGTCGGGAAGGACCCCTGGTCTTTCTCTTGAAAGTGTGGAGCCGCGTCCTATAAGGTGTGGGTTTTTATACTATTGGTTCACTAGAATTAGTGTGTGATACTTTATGGACATGAATAATACCGCAAGGGAAGAACTTGTACATAATAAAGTCATGGAAAAAATTCTTAAGGATAGCAACCAAGAGACCCTTTCCCAGGGGGATTATTACGATTTTTTCGTTCTTTGGAAACGTTGGTGCCCCCTTGATGACCACTTTGAACATTCCTAGGTTGAATGTAGGACTACTAGTTTGGTTGTGGAAAACTATGAATGTCCCAAATACACTTGATTCTTCTTAGATAAGAACCTTATGTTAGGGGCATTGTATGGATATTGATCCTTTACCTTATGCATCCATAAATTTTACTCCTTCTCCTTCTCCCTCTTCCGGTGAAATCATTGCTACTAGTAACCACACGTATAAAATGAATAGGAAGAAGAAGAGTAAGAAGATGAAGTCAAAAACCTCTACAAGTCATGTTGGAGACCTATCACCAACATCTTCTAGTCATGCTGGGGGAAAACAACCAGCCTCTACAACTCATGCTGGAAGCACAAGTCCAATTCCTGCGAGTCATACTCATAATAGTTCACCAACCTTTGTGATTCATGTTGGGCATAGGTCCAAAACCTCTATAAGTTATGTTGAAGACAAACACCCAACCTCTATAATTCATGCTAGGGGCAAGAGCCTAGTCCCTGCAAGTCATACTGGAGAAATTTCACAAACCTCTGCAAGTCATGTTGGAGATCAACACTCGACCTATGATAGTGAGGTCGAGGGTAACCCATTGACCATTGCAAGTCCTGTTGGGGGTGTTGATATGGTTAACAAGCCTAAATGTATATGACATAAGCCTAAGTTCCCTTGTAATATTTGTAAGGGAGACCACATTACACATGTGTGCCTTACTATTGCAGTGATACGAAGAGTGTGTTCCTTGTCTGAAGGCCCTTCTAGTTCTATGTCATCTTCAGTTTCCCAAAAATATAATCAATTGTTGGTTGATGAAGTGATCGTGTTGATCCCATCTTCGGTAGATACCAGTCTGATTTTTGGAGGTGATACGTTTCTTGACCATGTTGTCTCACATCCTATTCAACTAGTGGTTGAGGAAGTGGTTGCGGAAATGAATTATTCGATCGATCCCACTCTTCTCTTGGAGAGTGACCAATATTCCAAAGTGGTCGAGCCGATGCAATCTTTGGCCAATCCCACTCTTCTTTTGGGGAGTGATGCATCTTTCGACTATGTCTTTAGCATTTCTAGTTCAGTACCTTTTGAACAAGGGTTCATTCCACTCTCTTCGAGTACACTCCCTCCAAGTCCTAGAATGGTTTTATTTGGATGGAATGATCTTGTGGAGCCTCGCCTTCCTTCTTCTGCAGCTTTCCAGATAATGGTTATGGTTAAATCTATGTTGAAAGGTGTTCATCGATGTATTATGGATGACGAATCCTCTACAAGTATTTTATCCTCCTTGTCTTGGAAATATTTGGGTTCTCCAAATATTGTGCCAGCTACCAGTGAGATGTTGGATTTCAACAAAGGACCTACTGAATGTTTGGGGATTCCTCAGTTTCCTATCACTTTATGTGGGAAGACTGTCCTAGTCGATCCATTAGTGGTTCTAGTCCCTTTAGACTTCAATATGATTCTTGGACGTGATTATGTTTATGCTATGAATGTTTTGGTGTCTACGCTCTTTCGTGTGATGCATTTTTTTCACAATGGAAGCATTGCCACTATTGATCAAATTTCATCTAATAATCACCATCCTAATTCGGCTTTACCTCAGGTTTCCTCTTTGTGTGTTCCTAGTGTTTGGGTATACTCTTCCCCTCCACGAGTGAATTATGTGGCATCTTATCCTTGATGTTCAATTTCTCTTGAGATGGTATATTTACAGCTATGTTTGCCTTCTTGATACAAGGTCTCAACAATTGACCTTGTGTTTTATCCAATGGTGGCATGGGAGCCCTTTCGTCCCCCCATTCGCCTGAGTAATCTCGCATTTCCTCTTGAGTCTCATATTACTGTTTGTGAAACCTCGAGCCTTCGTATTTGTGTGTTGTCAAGCCCTAGTTTCATGGATGTTGAGTTGCCTTTAGATGAGGCCATCCTTGAAGCTATGATTATGGATTTTCAGCCTCTTCCTGAACTAGAGACTTTGCAAGTTGGTTACCAAAGAAACCCTTGGCCCGAGCCTAGCAATGGGATCTACTTGGAGAGCTACTATGCATAAGTCACAATGTTGTGTGGTCCTTTGTACACGTTGTACTTTTAGGGTTTCTTGTTTTCAAGTTCCGTATTCCATAATACATGTTATCATCAGAGGTTTCTATATTGGACTTATTAACTTCTCGGTGAGTTTTTTTGGTATTATATACATGACTTTGGAGAAATTTTCTTTGGTACCTTTTCATTCCATGTCGATATGTTCTGACAGGTAATGATCTCGAAACTGGCATATAGGTTAGCTTTTTCCTTTCACATATTTTTGTATTATCTGTTTCTTGTTTCATTTTTTCCTAGGATCGACCCTACTAAGTAATGATACAAAAATTCCTTTGTTGTTTAGAAGTGTGGTGATTCACATGGTAGAGCCTATTGTTCATGGGTTCCCTAGTTAGAACCTTGTTCATAGTTTGGCACCCATGCTGAAATAATTTCATAGGCTTGGGAGTCTTGTTTATTCCCTCCATGAATTTGCATTGAAGTTACATATCTTCTTCTTAATATTTTTCTAGCCATTACCAATGAGACTCCCTATAACACATGTTGTTACATGTGTCATAATTTTTCAGACTCTTCAACATGTATTGTGTTCTTTACTGACATATAGTGTAGGTTCCATCTCACATGCATAATGCATTTATCCGTATCACTCACATACCTTCCATTGGGTCCATGCCAATTTTTCACGACATCATACCTTCATGTTGCTTTAAAGGTGTCTTTTATGGATGGTAGAGCTTACCTCTTGATGGGTGTCTTAGTTAGTATCTCATTAGCATTTTTGAAACTCATGCTGCAATTTTTCTGTAGGCTCAGAAGCCTTGTTTAGTCCCACTATGTCTTTGCATTGAAGCCTCATGACTTCTTCTCAATCTCTTTCTGGCTAAACTACCCACGCAAATTCCAGAAATTTTATTGAGTTGTAATTGTATTTTCATATTAACCACTTGCACTTCTAGGACTAATTCCAGTCTCAACTTGATATTATTCAACCATTTGCATATGCATTCCTACCAGTTGTTATCCTTGTAATGTATGCCTTTGCAACTTGATTCCTTTATCCCTGGAGGAACATTCCCTTGAGGGTCCTTATCCTGCACATGATTCCTTTCATTGAGCATAGTTATGTTCCTTGCGCTCTAAAACTGGTTTTCTTTCATGTGACACTCGTTTCCTTTGCTCTACTATAGCATTCTTTTATTTATTTCCAGTCTTTAATAACATGAAAAGGAAAAAATAATAAAAAAACCAAAAAGAAGGGGGGAAAGAATATATTGTTGATTAAATGGGTTGGTTGTCATTGATGTCAACCATTGAAGCAAGTCTGGTAGAAAATGACGGTAGCCCCAACAATATGGTTAAGGGACTCAATATTGTTTGGGGTATAAAGGTATGAAGATCAATGTATTTGCAGGTAAGACTATTCTAGATGGATAATACATGTCATGCCATTTTCGGTGATATGTGGAACACCACATAACTCCTCACTATTAGTGAGTTATGGCCTTGTGAAGTTGGAGAACCCTCATGAGTTAACTAGAAGCCCATAGAAGTTCAAATAAGTCAATTTATTCTAGAAGCTCCGAGAAGACGTTTACTAGTCAAAGTGGTTGTAACTAGGATTTAATCACGAGTTAAGTTGTTGCAAAAAGAAAATAATTAAAAATAAATTAGTTGCAACTAGAAGTGGTGAGTTTACTATTTGTGGATAAAGTGGTTATAAGTGGACAAGTTGTTAGAAGTGGGTTAACCCTAAAAGAAGGAAGTTGGGTTAAGTTAGTTAGAAGGTAACCCCTTTAGGAAGCTACTCAGAGAGTATAAGTAAGAGATCAAGGGTCTCCTATTAGCACCTATTGAGCATATTGAATATCTATTATTGTGTAAGGTTTATTGCAGGTACTCATTGATACATCTAAAGTTACAGAAGTCTAAGGTAGCAAGAAAGGTTGACGACGAAAGTTTCAGAGTTGCAAAAATACTGAAAAAACCCTAGTTTTTGAGGTGTATGTGGGTTGTAGTGGAAGAAGTCATGTATGTACATGGGATAATAGTATAAAAGGGAATGTACAGTTGGAAAATACATGAAATCTTGAGTTTTTGAGGGTGTCAGGTTCTCAGAGTATGAAAGTAAGCTCCCGTGAAGGTCTGCAATGACCAGGTACAACAAATCTATCTACAGGTTCAAAAGGTATGTTCTAATTTTATGAGTAGTTTGATATTGTTGTCTACATGAGATATGGTTATGGAGATTTGAGGATTTTCCCT
>ML783578.1:0-23736 GCA_009831015.1 Picea engelmannii | reverse complement strand
AATTCCCTATAGGTGGACTACTTGCAGGTTTGTTCTTTTATTATTAAAATGTTAACTTGTTTTTGAGTTTGTTTCAAACTAGTACAAAATGAGAGATAAGTGACCAAAAAAATGACCAAAATCCGCATATAAATGACCACTTTTGATTTGGCGATTGCTCGTGGATGATTTTCGGTCTCTTTTCACATGACCAAAAATGTGGTCATACTTAGTTTGGTCATTTATATCTTGTCTTGTGGTCATTAATTTGGTCATTAATTGTCACAATTAATGACCACAAGAAAAGCTATAAATGACCAAACTAAATATGACCACAATTTTGGTCGTGTGATAAGAGACCGGAAATTAGCCACCAACGATCGCCAAATCAAAACTGGTCATTTATATGCATATTTTGGTCAATTTTTTGGTCACTTATCTCTCATTTTGTATTCATGATTGTTGCAATAGCTAACCATACTCCATTGATTAGTAATAAACTGAACAACAAAACTGAATATACAGATGTGAAAAAGAATGAACCATAAACATATTTTCCCTTCTTAACAGGAACAACATCAACCAAAGGACCTCTTTAACTTTCAATTGTAGGCTGTGTTATCCCCATTTTGTGGATAACTAAGAAGATTACGTCTTGAGGCCCTCAGGTTGCAGATATGGAGTGTTGAGAGGCTACATGACCAACAATATACCTTTTGCACAGCCAGAGACCCGCATTGCCACCACAATGATCCAACACCTGGTCATCGTCCACACCAGCTTGCCACCACAGGTCACTTGGATCTTTCTCCATGTGGTACAAGTCAGGTATGATGGTGGGTATCATTTTAATATTTGAGGCATTCTAGCTTATGTATCAGAGGTTATTTTTTATTATGAGAGATTTTCTTTGGAAACTATGTCTTTTACCTTGCTTAAATGCTGGTGGTTGGCTTGGGGCACTCAAGTAGATGGTCACCCTTAGGATGGGGTGTTTTTGGGAGCTTCCTTTGATGAGTCATCGTGCCACTCCCGACCATACTTACCACTTTCCATCATTATTTCCACTCATGACATCATCTCTTGGGATTTTGGGTAGACGGACCCTAGAAGGGACCATTCCTCATTTCATTGGAAGAAGGGGTTGAAGGCCCAGAGGAGAGTTAGCTAGAAAAAGATAAAAGCCTAATGAAAGAAAATTTCAGATGCTTCTCCCAGGGGATCCTGAGAAACCAATGAAAATATTCTCCGCAAGAACATAAGGAGCCCATGAAAAGAATAAATAAATATGCTTAAAGGATTAGTTGAGGATAGGGGGTCTCATCATGAGCCAACCTATCATGTCCATGGGTATCTAACGGTATGAAATTACCATTTCTGGCCATCACACCAGGGTAATGGCTCTTAGTTGCATGGCTGAGGGAAAGGGGGTCTCATCACAAGCCAACCTTCTCATTTCCGTGAAAGTACTTATGGGTGACACTGTAAGTATCTGGTCACCATGCCAGGGAAGTGGCCTCCAACTCACCATATGCTATATTGAAAGAAAATACAAATAAAGAAAGATAAAAGAAAATTGATGGGCTTGGAAAAAATGCATTATGGACGAAGGTGCAACACACCCTCCACAAAGGCACCCATAAATGAGACAGTATGGACCCTTGCATATCATGAACCCCATGCCCATTGAGTACTTCCCCCATCCATTCCATTTCATTCGCATGACTCAGATAAGGTTGTTCCTAGACTTAGGGGGTTTGATCCATTGAAAAGAAGTACCATGCCAACCCTCCCACAACCAAAATTGGAAAAATGTTTAGTTTCTTAAGCACATGTTTGTATGATGTAGTCCTGGTATACATGCTTTAATGGATCTTTTATTAACTTGATTCACTCATCATGATTCTTTGAATTGAGATCCTTGGAGGGCATATCCATTTCTCTTGCAGGTACATGTTGGTGGCCAGTTTTGGAAGAACAATCCTAGCTTGGGTTTCCATGAGGGAAAGAAACCCACATGATGGATGACATAGGCCCACATGCCAGTTGATAGAGAGATGCTTTCAGATGCCTAGGAGACAACTGGATAGACATAGCCCACCCTTTTCCTTTCAAATGACTTTCCCAGAAGGGGGAAAACATCACTCCCTAGGGGCTTGAAGTCACATTTGAGGGGCATATGGTGGTTGATGATGAATCATAGCATGAAACATGGAATTTTGAGGTGGACAGGCTCCAGTTGATTGCCACATGGCCTTTGGAGGCCCTACTTTGTAGCCCAGCTCCAACGACTTGCTCAATTTTCCAAAACGTCCTCCTTTAAGGGATGATGCCACCTTTATTTTAGAGTTTTCTTTGTGAAAATGTGAAATTAAAGTGAATTGTTTAATATTATTTGGTAAAAGGGAAAAGATTAGGGTTTTTGACCCCTAATCTTGTGTGTTCCCTAATATTATGTGGACAAACTATTTTAGCTACATTTTGTATAAATAGTGATCCTAAGGTATCATTTTGACATAACATGAATCTCCATTGTGAGAGGCTCTTGGAATGAAATTTTCGCTCTCTTTGGCTAGTTATATCTCTTGTGCTTTTGTTTATGGCTATGTATTGATTATGGTTGATGGATATAGTGCACTATCCTTGAAATGCTTTCTTCATTTATTTTTTGGTGGTTAGTCTAGATTTTATTGCCTTTTAATGCTTGAAGGTGCCATTTATTTCATTATATTATACTTTTTACAAGTTAAAGGTTCTATTTGATTGAGCCAAGTAGGGAGTATAAGGGCATACACCCCTACTTTTGTTTCCACCATTTTATTGCTAAGGGAATATTGTTTCATAAGGGTTTACTAAGAGGAGTATAATTCCATACACCCTCCTAGTTAAAACCCTAGCTAAGATAAGCTTTCCTTGGGGAGTAAAAGGGTTTACACCCCCAAGGAAGTAGACTATATAGCTTATTCACATTCTCTTGACTCCATTAACCTTTTTTTAAAGGCACTAGTCATTTACTTCTTGTGTGGGAGAAACAAATTGTTGCCTAGGTAAATGTGCAAATTTCAAGTTTCGAAGTTGTCTCTTTTGGATAATGATCTTGATTCCATGGGGATTCTTCCTCCCTTAGGGCGTCCTCTTTCTCCCACAAATTCTTATTTATGTAGTAAAACTAACCTATAGCCATTAGGGATTCTTTAAACTCTAACCCTAACCACTAGTATCTCACAACCTAACCCTCTAACTTTGCTAGTTTAACCTACTAACCTAGGTGCACCTATTGGGCTAGATTTTGGCACTTTTTGATGGTCAGATTTTCTATTGTACTTCACTGAATGCTGCAGACATAAGGATGACACACTGCTTCAGAAATTTACTTTTATGACAACCATCTTTATTCGGTCTTGAAGTGTTTTTTTCGGTCCACATTGGTTACTAGTTTTATTGTTGACATTGCTAACTAATATAGACCTTTTACTTGCTGATTTGGATGTAATCTATTGCTGATTTACTAACTTGTATGCTGATGTATTTTAGGGACAACAAGATTAACTTGATGATCCATTACTATACTTAGTTGGAAAAGTGTATTTTCTCGTGTCTCGGGCAGGTATAGGTGCACCGACAACTATCTATTTACTTGATATCCATTTACTTCTCTTCACTTACCATTTTCAACCGATCTATTCTTCCATCACTTGAACTTCCGGGGGACTTATCCTTACACTTCCCTTCATCCTTCTCATTCCCCCTAGGGTCTTCGGGATCGCCTCCTAGAAGTGACCTTAGTCACCCCCCAAGTGCGGGACCTACATATAGGTGACATTGGGTGTAGTGTCCCATAGTTGTAGCACATGATTTTGTGGTTGGGTTAGGCTTTGCCCAACCTGCAACTTGTGCTATGACATTTTGGCGTCGTTTTTAGGGAGGATTTTGAATCCTCTTCGTGCCCTAAATGACACTTTTGGAAAGTATCTTTCCCAAATCCTTCACCCCGAGCTTTCCCGACGACTCCACTTCAAGAACCTACCCATTTACTTTGACAAGCCTACTTCAAAGTTTGTTTGGCGACTCTACCTTTCTCGAACCCACCTTTCCATTACTTAACTTTCCCCTCCTTCCCCTTTTCATCCTTTGATGAGCCTTTCTCTCCTCTAGAGACTCCTTTGAGATGTTATTCTATTCGATGGGACTATGGCACCTTGGAATCAACCAAAACCTCTCCATTTCTCATGGAAGGAAATTTTGCAGATGGAAAGGGAAATAGATGCTAATAAATCCGTTGAAAATTTGATGAACCAAGTAAAAGAGTTATTGCATGAATATTCTGAAGACCAAGCCTTCACAGATGAAGAGCCACCATATACATATGCCAGTCCACTCCAGATATGGATAGATCGGGCTTGTGGCTATGCTTGCAGGAAGGAGTTACAGGATGACCGAGACTGTGGTTTCTTTTTTCAGCAAGATTTCCTCCCTCCCACCCATCTCCATGAGTTTTATTTCATGATTGATTATATGTCTATTTATTCTCGTGATCACTATGTGATGGAATTATATTTTATGTTTCACATGATTAACCACAAGGGGAAATGTCTTCGTCCATTGATTAGGTGGTTGCATTGGTTGTATGATTTCACCTGACACCTTCGGAACTTGATCTTCAGGGTCCTAGGACCCCAGGTAAGTAGGTAAGTCATCTTGCTTTCTTGCATCTTGAATTTTGTTTGCTCATATTAGTTTAGCTACATTGCATTTTCGTTTTTCTCTACTTTCACTATTGATTTCATCATCATATATATGTACTTAGTTGGAAATTTTGTCAATTTTTTTTTCTAGCTTAGTTGGTTTTGATTATGACCATATGAGAACAAGGATGAGTAGGCCATCCTTCACTTGACAGATTGATGTTTCCTTGCAGGCACATGTCTACTAGGAGATGTTGTGGTTCTCATGCACTCTACAACGAGCACATGTCCCCAGATAAGAGCTGGATGTTATCCTCATTTTGTGGATACCTAAGGAGATTATGTCTCGAGGCCCTTGGGTTGCAGATATGGAGTGTAGAGAGGCCATATGACTTGCAGTATCTCTTTTTCACATACACAGACCTGCATTGCAACCACAGTGATCCAACACCTAGTCATCATCCACACCAGCTTGCCACCACAGGTCACTTGGGTCTTGCTCCATGCGTCACAAGTCAGGTATGATGGTGGGTATCATTTTAATATTTGAGGCATTCTAGCTTGTGTATCAAAGGTTATTTTTTATTATGAGACATTTCCTTTGGAAACTATGCCTTTTACCTTATTTAAATGTTGGTGGTTGGCTTAGGGAAATCAAGTATATGGTAACCCTTAGGATGGGGTTTTTTTGGGAGCTTCCTTTGATAAGTCATCATGCCACTCTCGACCATACTTACCACTTTCCATCAATATTTCCCCTCATGACATCATCTCTTGGGATTTTGGGGTAGACTGAACCTAGAAGAGACCATTCCTCATTTCATTGGAACAAGGGGTTGAAGGCCCAAATGGGAGTTAGTTGGAAAAAGATAAAATCCTAATTAAATAACCTTTCAGATTCTTTGCCTAGGGGATCCCGAGAAAGAAATGCAAATATTCTGTGTAAGAAAATAAGGACCCCATGAAAATAATAAATAAAGATGCTTAAAGGATCAGTTGAGGATAAGGGGTCTCATCATGAGCCAACCTATTAGGTCCATGGGTATCTAATGGTATGACATTACAATTTATGGCCATCACACTAGGGTAATGGCTCTCAGTTGCATGGATGAGGGAAAGGGGGTCTCATCATGAGCCAACCTTCTCCTTTCCGTGAAAGTACTTGTGAGTGAAATTGTCGATATCTGGTCACCACGTCAAGGAAGTGGCCTCCAACTCACTCTATGCTATATAGAAAGAAAATTTAAATAAATAAAGATAAAAGGAAATTGATGGGCTTGGGAAAAATGCATTATGGATGAAGGTGCGACACACCCTCCACAAAGGCACCCATAAATGAGATACTATGGACCCTTGCATATCATGAACCCCATGCCCATTGAGTACTTCCCCCATCCATTCCATTTCATTCACATGACTCAGATATGGTTGTTCTTAGACTTAGAGGGTTTGATCCATTTAAAAGAAGTACCATGCCAACCCTCCCACAACCAAACTTGGAAAAATGTCTAGTTTCGTAAGCACGTGTTTGTATGATGTAGTCCTGGTATACATGCTTTAATGGCTCTTTTATTGACTTGGTTCACTCATCGTGATGATTTTAATTGAGATCCTTGGAGGGCGTATCCATTTGTCTTGCAGGTACAGGTTGGTGGCTAGTTTTGGAAGAACAAGACTAGCTTGGGATTCCATGAGGGAAAGCAACCCACATGATGGATGACATAGGCCCACATGCCAGACGACAGAGAGATGATTTCAAAGGCATAGGAGACAACTGGATAGACATAGCCCACCCTTTTCATTCCAAACGACACATCACATTTTAGGGGCATATGGTGGTTGATGATGAATTAGAGAATGAGACATAGAATTTTGAGGTGGAGAGGCTCTAGATGATTTCCACATGGCCTTTGGAGGCCTTAATTTGTATCCTAGCTCCAATGACTTGCTCGATTTTTCAAAACATCTTGCTTCAAGGGATGACACCACCTTTATTTTAGGGTTTTCTTTGTGCAAAAGTGAAATTAAAGTGAATTGTTTAATATTATTTTGTAAAAGGGGAAAGATCAGGGTTGTTGACCCCTAATCTTGTGTTTTCCCTAATATTATGTGGACAAACTATGTTAGCTACATTTTGTATAAACAAAGATCCTAACGTCTCATTTTGACATAACATAACTCTCCATTGTGAGAGGCTCTTGGACTGCAATTTTCTCTCACTTTGGCTAGTTCTCTCTCTTGCGCTTTTGTTTATGGCTATGTCTTGATTATGGTTGATGGATATAGTGTGCTAGCCTTGGAAGTCTTTCTTCATTGATTTTTTGGTGGTTAGTTTAGCTTTTATTGCCTTTTAATGCTTGAAGGTGCCATTTATTTCATTATATTATCATTTGTAAAAGTTAAAGGTTATATTTTCTTAAGCCAAGTAGAGAGTATAAGAGAATACACCCCTACTTGTGTTTCCACTATTTTATTGTTAAGGGAATATTGTTTCATACGGGTTTACTAAGAGGAGTATAATTGCATACACCCTCCTAGTTAAAAACCTAGCTAAGAGAAGCTTGCCTTGGGGAGTAAAAGGGTTTACACCCCAAAGGAAGTGACCTATATAGCTTCTTTACATTCTCTTGACTCAATTAAATGTTTTTTAAAAGCACTAGTCACTTACTTATTGCACGAGAGAAATAAATTGTTGCCTTGGTAAACATACAAATTTCAAGTTTCGAAGTTGTCTTTTTTGGATAATGATATTGATGTCTTAGGGATTCTTCCTCCGTTAGGGCATCCTCTTTCTCAAAAAAATTATTATTTCTGTATTAAAACTAACCTACATTCATTAGGGCTTCTTTAAACTCTAACCCTAACCACTAATATCTCACAAACTAACCCTGGACTAACCCTCTAACTTTGCTAGTTTAACCTACTAACCTAGGTGCATCTATTGGGATAGATTTTGGCATCTTTTGATGGACATATTTGTTGTTGTACTTCATTGAATGCTACATCCATAAGGCTGAAATATGGATGCATAAATTTACTTTTATGACAACCATCTTTATTCGGCCTTGAAGTGTTATTTTCGATCCACATTGGTTACTAGTTTTATTTCTGACATTGCTAACTAATATAGACCTTTTACTTGCTGATTTGGATGTAATATATTGTTGATTTAATAACTTTTATGATGTTGTATTTTAGGGACAACAAGCTTAACTTGCTAATCCATTACTATACTTTTTTGGAAAAGTGTCTTTTCTTGTGTCTCGGGAAGGTACAGGTGCACTGACAACTATATCTTTACTCGGTCTCCATTTACTTCTCTTCACTTACCATTTTCAACCAATCTATTCTTCCATCCATTGACCTTCTTGGAGAATTATCCTTACACTTCCCTTCATCCTTCTCATTCCCCCTAGGGTCTTCAGGATCGCCTCCCAGGAGTCACCTTATTCACCCCCCAAGTGTGGGACCTACATCGAGGTGACATTGGGTGTAGTGTCCCATAGTTGTAGCACATGATTTTGTGGTTGGGTCAGGATTTTCCCAACCTACAACTTGTTCTGTAACAGGTTGTATATATGGATCCTGGATACTAGAATTAACTATCATTTTCATGTGCCCTGTAATGACAACTGTCAAATTAGTCTTCATTTGATGAGCTCTCACAATGAACTCAATCTCATCCTTGAAAAGATGATACCTGTTATGTTCCCTGTAGAAAATGGCCTTCCTATCATACTATTAGGGACCTAACCTCCCTAACCCCTCACGTAGGTAGAATAATATAATTCCATGTAATAAAGGCCAATATTAATAAGGCCTAGCAATAAGGAAGAATAAGTCAAATGTAAGAAGACCTAATAGAAGATTTCGCTTCTAGAAGGATCTTCCTTTAGATTGTTCTTTTGGATAGATAGATTTAGTATAAATAGAAGTAGAGAGTATGATAAATCTTGTCTTGGATATTATTGTAATAGAGATCTGCTTTACTGGAGGTTGCCACCTTGAAGAGGCAAGTGAACATTGCTCTCAGTAATCAAAGTGCTCTTTCTGGTGTTATTCTAGTATTATTGTGGTATTGTTCTGGTTATATCATTGTTTCTCTACCATTTCTAGATAATTATTTATGTTCTGCATACTATTTTATATCTGGAATACTATAAGTGGTATCAGAGCACCTTCCTCAGCAGAAAATTGTGGGTTAATTGTTTCCAGGGTAGAGATGTAGTCTGATGTCTTAAAGATATAGAGATATGTCGTTACACACATAAACCCATGGTCAGGGATTCATACATCCAATAAATACAAGTGGTACTTAAGTGCACATCTATTGTCCACCCTTGTAACCCATGTTGGTACCCCTTCGAGTGGTAGATCATCAAACAACACCTGTATACAAAACAACCTAGATCTCCTAAATCCCTCCATAGATAAATCGATCAGACGCCTGAATGCTATAGGTGCACTGAGAACAACACTCGGGAAGATACTCTCTAGTACCTGGGTAGTCAAGTAGTACGTCTAAGGGCATGATCTAGCCTCCTTAGTTGGTTTCCTGAGATATTGGGCTGAGTACTACTGTTGGAATCCACACATATATCAGATAGCTATAGAATAGGGAAAAACCTTGTCTGTAGAACCCTTAAATACCCTAACCCTTGGGGCAGAAAAAAAAATAGAATAGACAAGATCTATTGTTGCGCAATTGTGTCTTCTTCATTGTGGTTGCGAAATTACTACACATTTCTTCTTGTTAAGCATTTGGGAATTTCATCGCTACGGTATTGTTCAGGCCGGAGTATAACTCTGCATGAGTAAAAACGAGTATCGTTGTCCCGTCGACACACTTATTTGGGACCTGTTCCACTGGGTTCCTCTCTTTTCCCCGATCCTAGCGATACCTATCATTTTTTACCATAATTGTTTTTGTGGACTCAAACCTTCTACAACACCCTTATTTCTCTCCTATCCCATTGGATCCCCCTTTTCACCCTGATCATAGTGGTACCTATCATTTGACACCCTTCTTCTTAGTGGTCCCACCCAACACCTCAAACCCATTTTTTTTCCTCTATACCAATTGCCTACCCCTTTTTTCCAAAGGGCTACCACAAGAGCCCAAGAACTCAATTCCTTGATTGATGACAACCACCAGAACAAGGAAGACATCAAGAATATCACTACCAACATTAGCTCAATCAATTAGACTCTTGATATCCTCAAGGAACAATGTTCTCACATAAAATACCTCAAAGGCCTCAAATCCACCTTTGAACACCTCATGGGCCGTTTCCAGAACCCTTCCTCTTCTGAACAACCATCTTATCAGGATGACCATGACTCTTCCCATTACCAAGGTCCTCATACTACCCACTTTTATTGAGACCTCTACCTACCTAGAATTGAGGTGAACAATTTTGATGGATCAGATCCCACAGGCTGGGTCACCCAAATGGAACATTATTTCTCTTTGCATGTCATTAATTATGATTAGCCAATCTTTGTTATGGTGTCCTATATTTGGATCTAGAATGATGGCAATGGTGGAAATGGAGAAATAAGGCACGCTAAGGGAGTGTTTCTTGGACACGGTTTGTGGCTGAACTTTATGATCTCTTTGACTCTGACACCCACCATTTAGGTCATTTTACCAAGTTAAAGAAGTTTGGGACAGTGGAAGACTTTATTGCCACATTTGAGCACTTGGATTTCAAAATAGAGGGCATGTCCGATGCTTTCCTTAGGGAATGATTTATCAGTGGACTCAAAGATGAAATTTGTGCCCATGTTCTCATGGAACACCCCCAGACTTGGTTGGAAGCTACTCAACGAGCCAAGGAAGCCCAACAAATTATCTCCTCCATAACCCTCAAACCCTCTCCTCCTCACCCTAAATCTACTAATTTTTCTCCTCTTGCAACTCCCCTCAAGATCCAGAAATTAACCAGGGCTGAAATGGTTGAATGTCAACTCAAGGGTCTTTGTTATAATTGTCGTGACACATATTTTCCAAGGCACAAATGTAAGGAACAAAATATTTTTATGGTTGTGATTGAGGATCTTCCTGATGAAGATGCAGTTGTTTCGTTGGTGGAGGAACTACCACTTCCATCTTACCTCACCCTACCCTCTAACCCACCTGAAGTCGACCCAGTGATTTCACTTACTGACCTCACTGGCTTCTCTGCTCCCCAGACTCTCAAGTTAATTGGTTACATAAAAAATCAGAAAGTCATCAACCTCGTGGACAGTGGTAGCACCCATAAATTTATTCATTGCCGCATTTCCCAAGAATTCAATTGTTACATCCGTGTCGTCAATAATTTTCAAATCATGATTTCCAATGGTGGTTCCATGAAATGTGGGGAACGATGTGAAATGTCCAAATCCAAATTGGTCAGTATCACCTAAAATCCCATATGTTTGCTATAGACATGGGTGGTTCTGACATTGTTCTTGGTGCCAAATGGTTACACACTCTAGGCCCCATTCTCATGGATTTTAAGGAATTAAACATGCAATTCCAACATGAGGGACAACAATATAAGTTCCAAGGCATCACAACAGGCTCCCCGGAGATCATCAGTTCCCATTGCATGGAAAAGCTCCTCAAAAAAGGTCATTTGAGAATTATATCCCAACTCCCCTCCATTCATGTTGTTGAGACACCTTCTGTGCATCCTGACTTCCAATCTATCCTCTCCTACCACTAAGTTGTTTTTACCACCCCCAAAGCACTTCCCCCTTTCCATGGTGTCCATGATCATTCCATCCCTCTCATCTAGGACATTCTTCCTCCCAATGTTTGGCCTTATCTTCATCCCTTTGCCCAGAAGAATGGAATTGAAAAAATTGTTCATGAAATACTTGAAGCTAGTGTTATCCATCCTAGTACTAGCACGCCCCTATACTTCCCCTGTGGTCATGGTACTCAAGAAAGAAGTTACTTGGTGCATGTTTCCTGATTTCCATGCCAAAAAACTCACAATCAAAGACAAATTCCCCATTCCTGTCATTGATGACCTCTTGGATGAATTTAGTGGTGCTTAGTACTTCACCAAATTGGATCTACGTTCCGGCTACCACCAAATCCATATGAAATAAGAAGACATTCCCAACACTACATTTCACACTAATGAGGGTCATTATGAATTCTTGGTAATTCCCTTTGGATTGTGTAATTCTCCTTCCACTTTCCAAAGTATTATGAATCATGTCTTTCGTCCTTTTTTTCGTCATTTTGTCTTAGTTTTCTTTGATGATATTCTCATCTATAGTAAAACTTGGTCATCCCATCTCGCCCATGTGAATCAAGTTCTCCATCTACTTTCTAAGCACCAACTTTTCCTCAAACAATCTAAATGTGCCTTTGGTTCCTCAGAAGTGGAATACCTGGGTCATATTGTCGGCAAGGATGGTGTTCAAGTAGATCCTAAGAAAATTAAATCTATGCAAGATTGGCCTCGCCCTAAATCTCTTAAGAGCTTGCATGGTTTTCTGGGTTTAATGGGCTATTATAGGAAGTTTGTTTGGAATTATGGAAAGATTGCAGCTCCTCTCACTTCCCTCCTTAAAAATAATGCCTTCACTTGGACTTCAGTTGCGGATCATGCCTTCCAAGACTTAAAAGATTCTATGTGCTCGAACCCTATCCTTGCACTCCATACTTCACAAAGAAATTCATATTGGAATGTGATTCTTTCGGGAAAGGAACTGGGGCCGTCCTCATGCAAGATGGCAGGCCCTTGGCCTTCACTAGAAAACAAATTTCAGAGTGACATTTGGGCCAATCCACTTATGAAAGGAAATGTTAGTTATTTTGCATGTTATGGATCTCTGGCGTCCTTATTTACTGGGTCAATGGTTCCAAATCAAAACTGATCATGAGAGTCTCAAGTATTTCCTAGAACAACGAATTTCATCCCTGACACAACAAAAATGGATGACCAAGCTATTTGGCTATGATTATGAGATCATTTACAAGAAAGGAAAGGAAAATGTAGTGGTTCATGATATTTCCCGGAAATATGAAGATGAAGGGTCCCTTTTCTCCCTCTCCTTTATTGTACTATATTGGCTCCAACCTATTCGTCAGGAATGGTTGCAAGACCCATATTTTTTTTAGCCTGCTCCACAAATTTCAACACAATTCTTTAGTTTCTCCCAGGTACTCTTGGCATAATGAAGAGATTTGCTACAAAGGTCATTTGTACCTATGCAATAAATCCAAACTTAAATCCACAATGCTTTATGAACTTCATGCCTCACCCACAGCTGGACATTCAAGATTTACCAAAACCTATGAACAACTCAAACGTTCTTTTTTCTGGGAGGGTATGAAACACAACGTCCACACCTTTGTGGTTGAATGTGAGGTCTTTCAACACAACAAGGGATAAGCTGTCAAAGATCTGGGCACACTCCAACTGCTTCCTATTCCCCCTGCTATTTGGAGAGATATTTCTATGGACTTCATTGTAGGCTTACCTAAATCATGCAATAAATCAGTCATAATGGTGGTTGTTGATCGTCTCTCCAAATATGTTCATTGTTTTTCTCTTCAACACCCATTCACAACCAACACAATGGCTCAAATATTCATGGATAATATCTTCAAGCTTCATGGCATGCCTAATTCTATTGTCTCTAATAGAGACCCCACTTTCACCAACAATTTTTGGCAAGAATTGTTCAAGCTACATGGCACCCAATTGCATTTTAGAACTGCATATCAACCCTACACGGATGGCCAGATTGAAGTTGTGAACAAGTGTTTGGAAACATATTTGAGGTGTTTTGCATCTAAGAGGTAAAATAGGTGGGCTCACTCGTTACCCCTAGCTGAATGGTGGGACAACACCTCTTACCATACAACTACTCGCATGACTCCTTTTGAAGTAGTCTATGGCCAAAATCCTCCATCAGTTCTCTCCTATATTCCAGGGGTCTCGAAGGTTCATGAGGTTGACACAAATATCACAGTCAACGAGGCTATTCTTCGTGCCCTCAAAGACAATTTGGTCATGAATCAGAATCACATGAAGAAACAAGCAGATAAAGGTCATTCTGAATGCCATTTTGTTGAAGGGGACCATGTATTTCTTCGACTACAACCTTATAAGTAGATTTCACTCGAAGCTCACCACTGTCAGAATTTTGCACCCAAATTTTATGGTCCTTATAGAGTGCTCAAGTGGGTGGGATCGATGGCCTATAAGTTATCTCTACCTAGTCAGTTGAAGCTCCATCCCATTTTTCATGTTTCCTTCCTAAATAAGGTGATTGGAACTAAGTGCCAAACTCAAACTAGTCTCCCTGAGTTGGATGAAGAAAGTTCCATATGGTTGCAGCCACAAGCAGTCTTGGCCTAGAGAGAACGTCATATCCATCAATGCACCATCCAAAAAGTGTTATTCCAATGGAAATATACCCCTCCAAAAGATGCCACCTAAGATCTGACCACCATTCTACAACAGTTCCCTCATCTGAAGCCTTGAGGACAAGCTTGTTCTTCAAGGGGGAGGGCATGTTAGAGACCTAACCTCCCTAACCTCTCATTTAAGTAGAATAATATAATTCCATGTAATAAAGTCCAATATTAATAAGGCCTAACAATAAGGAAGAATAAGTCAAATGTAAGAAGACCTAATAGAAGCTTCTGCTTCTAGAAGGATATTCCTCTAGATTGTTCTTTTGGATAGATAGATTTAGTATAAATAAAAGTAGAGGGTATGAGAAATATTGTCTTGGATATTATTGTAATAGAGCTCTGCTTTGCTGGAGGTTTCCCCCTCGAAGAAGCAAGTGAACATTGCTCTCAGTAATCAAAGTGCTCTTTCTGGTGTTATTCTTGTATTATTATGGTATTATTGTGGTATTGTTATGGTTATATCAATGTTTCTCTGCCATTTATAGCTAATTATTTATGTTCTGCATACTATTTTATATCTAGAATACTACACATACAAGTATGAACTTCCCAAAACCATTCCACAAATGTGAAGTGGGACTGCATCTAACTCTACCTCATCAATGAAACTAGATGTGATCACAAACCGTAACTTGCATTGCTTAGTTACCTGCACCCGAGCATTATCACAAATCCATCCCCAAGGATACGGTCTCAGATGAGGCCTAGTTTCCAATCCCAACTTTTAAACACCTTGCTTTGAAATAAGATTTACTTGTGATCCACTATCAACAAGTGTATTAATCTTAGCGTGCTTTGAGATAACTCGTAAATGAAACATGTATTTTATTTTCCTTCCATCAGGGATTGCATTATCCTTTGAAGAAGAAGTACGCGAAATGAAACTTGCAACAACATATTTACCTTTGATGTCCATATCTGTAACCTTAGTTTCATCCTCATAATCTAATCCAAGATCCTACACCATGGTCATGGTATTGTTTTTACCCTCTCTAGGCTAATCCCACTTTGGCTTCAGTTTTGGATGAAATTTCTAACAATTCTTCTCATCATGTATTTTCTTCTCGTAGTGAGAACATGTAGGCTTCTTATATTCATCCTTCTTCACTGTAGTTTTCTTCTTACTCTTCCTTTTTTCCATGGACTGCTCCTTGAATTCATGTGGCTCCTCTGATACATAATCAACAACATGTTTTCCTTTGTTGGCTTCAAGATGAGTAGCTTGTATTGATACTTCGTCAATATTAGTAGAATTAAACATCAATATAGTATGGTGAAGATATGAGTGCATACCACCAATATACTTTAGAAGAGTCTCAGGAGTATGTAATGGAATTCCTAAATACAAAACCTTCCTCTTAAATTCATGTGTATAAGCTTGAAATTTTTTCTCTTTTCCTTGTCTTAGATGTTGTCAAGCAATCATTGATGTTTTCATATAAGCTATTGGATACAATTTATTTCTTAATGCAACAATAAATTCAATCTAGGAAGAGATGATTTTACCATGTTGAATAAGATCATCTTGTGTCCGACTCTCCCACCATATCAAAGTTGTGCTGCTTAGGCGAAGAGTAACCAACTGTATCCTTGAAGTGTCATGTATGATTTTATGTATCCTGCAATATACTTCAATCTGTTTGATCCAATTATCCAACTTCTTTGCATTGAACTCTCGATCATAAGTAGGGAAATCAAAATTTACATCTATATTTAAGAAAGACAAATCACAAAAATGAGAAGACTTCTTAGAATTATTTTTCCTCTTATGATAAGAATGTTAAATTTTATCAGAAGAAGATGATGATGATGATGATGATGATGATGGGTATGAAGGAGGCTCTGGAGGTTCTTCACCTTCAACTTCTTCTTTAATTTCTTCAATCTTTACCGATGTACTTTCTCCCTTGAACTTCTTTCGATCCTCGTACATTTCTTCCACCATAGCCTTCATTAAATTAAATGCCTTGAAGAAATCATCTTCAAAGTCGTAAGGACCTAAACTTCTTAGTGAAGCCATCTTTCCTCTTCGAGGGAAGATCCTTGAACCAATTTTAGGATTATAACTTGAAATCTTTTCTTCACCTCGCTTAGACTTGGACCTTGTAAGAATTCACTTGCAAATACATGTCAAAACTAGCTCTGATACCAACTTGATCCAAAAATCCTTAGATGTCAAAAGTATTTCTTAAGTATATATAAACATTTGACTAGATTCAAAAATGAAGATCATCTTTGACTATTTGAAAATAATATGTGGATGTCTTACTTATCCATAAAATTCAATAACACAGATGAATAAATTGCGGAAATAAAATGTTGGAATGAAGTAAAGTAAGATCAACAACAATTCAAATGACACATAAAAAATTTGTTAACAGAGTTCACCCATCTTGGGCTACGTGTCTGAGACCCTTTTCAATCAGTGACACCACTCAATTAATGCTCAAATGCCAAAATTACAATGAATGGACTTACAAATACCAAGTTTTTGAAGTCACACTTCAAGTCTGCTACTCAATCCCAGAAACAGAGGTCATTACTGAATTCCTCATGAAATTATGAGAAAAATGAGTATAAACTCGACTGTGTTCTGAACAGGTGCCAACAATTCCCTTTTTACACGCATAACGAGACTATGGGTCTCATGCATGAAAATATGAATTAATACTTTCATAGAAAACACTTTTGTGCAAAATAGACATCACCATCAGATTCCTCTTGAAATTCTGGGAAAAATGAGTATAAACACTTTACTTTCCTCCAAGAACCCAATAACATGCAAAGCGAGACAAATAACACCTCTTGCACGCAAATCAAGACAAATATGAACTTGGAATGAAGTTCTATGTTGTTCTCTCTTGGCACAAATCCCAATGTTCGTTCAGGGGTCGGGTGCATGAGTTTATATAGGCCTGGGCGACCTAACTGTGGCCTTATATACTCGGGCTGCTTAACCAAAATTTAAATAACTATTAGTTTGTTTGTTGTAACAAGCAATGCATGTCGTACAATGGTAGGATGAATCTTTGTTAAAACGTTGGAATATTCCATTAATATTCCCCTGGAGGTCATGGGTTTGATTCCCATCGGGAACCAATTTTATTCTCCCTTAGCCATTATTGGCCAATTGAAGAGTGCCATGTGGCATTCTCTGGTTGGTCCACCTTTCTGCATAGTCAACATCATGCCAAATCATTTTCTACATGTGCCTATATGTATTTTCCATTTGACTTCCAGCTGTACCTACCATGTCACCAGTATGGATGACATGTGGCACATTTTTATTAGTCCACATGGGTGCCTAAAAATGCCAAAAATGAGTGACACATGGCAGCCTCTTGTGATACCATGTCATCTTATTGACGTTAGAATGACATCATCCTATCAGTTGTATGACTTGTATAGGTAGGACATGTGGTATCCTATGGGCCTACCACGTGGCACCCCTGCTTTGACTTTTGACATCTTTTGACCAAACTTTGACCGACCATAAATTCTTCATACGAACTCAGTTTGAGATGATTTTTGTGTCATTGGAAAGCTCTCACCGAGCTGTACACAATGAAATGATTTTGAATATCATTTGAGGAAATAAATTTTTGAGCATTCTTGGATCCTCCTAGATTTGTTTGAGTGTTATGGATCCTCCTAGATCACACTACCAATTTTGCAGTTTCATTGTTGTAACTCTACTTGTAGCTCTCACTTCGGAGCATCATCATTCTTTCACTTTCAACGGATGGAACCGACAACGCTGACGCTACAATTCTAGTTAGGACTGTTGATGGAACTCCATCCTCCATTTTCGGGACTCAACTAACATCGTACTTGTACAACCACTCAAGGTAAGACATGACAAGTACGCATTCCTATCATAATTTGCAATAAGTACGTTCTAAATGGAATGTGTCTAATATCATTCCTCTATAATTGCGAGATCAAAGCATCATTACTATAATACCGACTTGCATAACCACCATCGTTATTTCTACAACTCCAAACCCACCACCCCATAATTTTCATAGCCCCTACAAACAAGAAAAACTTAGAGTTAGTGGAGGAAAGGAGCCATGGGCAGATCATTAATCCACAAAGAACCAATTGAGCCAATGCTGCTTGAGGTTTATGACAACATAAGGAAAATCATGGGATGAGCTTGCTGGATGGATTATGTCTTACATTTGCAAGGATACGATGAAGACATTGCCCTTGAATTTTTCCTAAATTATAGAGTCGAGTACTCCATAGTCTTAGGAACGCATGTGGGGGTCACTGAGGAAACTATGGTAGAGGTTACTGGCTTACCTCAGACAAGAGAGTGGTGGTGCAGCAAAAGAACTTCACAATTGGATGTTCTAAGGAAGTTCCTAGAGCCAAGAGAGGATTTAGTAAATAAAGGAACATGATTTGACCACCGATATTTACCTCATCCATGGGAAGATGTGTTTGTTTTCGTTCAGTGATACATCACTTGTGAAGGTCTCTATGGCATCATTTACGTTCAACACATTCTCTTTCTCGACCATCTATGCCACAACAGACCAATCAACATGTCATATTTCTTATTTAGGACGTTGTAAACAATGGCAATGTTTTTCCAAAGGGAGAAGAACCCTAGCATARATGATTTTAGGGGCTAAATTTTGCAAATGGGATAATATTCCATGGTTTTTCCCAAAAAATGATTCRTCAATTTCCACTTTTTCTAAAAATGATTCACCCAAACTCCATAGAATAAAATTATTTTACCATAAAAATCGCCAAAAWTTTATAGAAACTATATAAAATCCTTAGAAATTTGAATATTTTTACAAATCTATCGCCAAACATTTTACTTTTTACATATTAAGGACTAGTAAGATTAGCCCAGGTTTCTACATTTTAATATGAATTTTCATCCTTAAAATTATCCCTGRACCCTAGGGAGGCCATATCTCACCACGACCTTATCAAATTACTGGTTGAGCATGCACTGCAAAAAATAAGCCACACATGGAACAACATTGTGCAACCACCATTTGTCCTTAATGAAGATGAAGTTGTTGCACTTCAAGAACCCGAGTAAGCGATCTATGTACTTTTGGATCCACAAGAAACTAGGCTGCAACACCTCTACCAATGAATGATGCCACGTACATAGTAGAAGCAACTGCTACGACTCCACAGAAGACACCCAAAAAAAGAAGAAGGGAAAAACCGTACCAGGTTGCAACTGTGATAGAATCATACCACGACAGTGATGTGGAAATAACGACCAACACACCACCCACAAAGTGACTTCGAAGGGTTAAGAAAAGGAAACCTCTCATGCTGAAGAAATGAAGGACAAAACATGAGGCTTCAACTCAGTGTCAGAAAAGAATAACTGTCAAGCCCAAGGAACAAGTCTAGGAGTAAGAATAGGAAACATAGGAAGCCGAACCCTCCCCTGCTACACAAAAAATAGAGGAGGATACTATCCTGGACGTCCAAGAGGTCTTGGTTGACACAGAAGAACCAAACCAAGGCACTCTTGGCGAAGGCCTCAACACTCTACTAGAAGCATACTCAGATGAAGAACAAGTGGCAGCTTCCACTGAACCACAAGAACCAGTGGAGAAGCCTACTCAAGAACACACTCGAACAAAAGCAGAGGACCCAACACAAGGCAACAAGGAACAAGCCTTTGTTATTTCACCAAAAATAGAAGAAAACACTTCTCAAGCACCATCTCCCAAGACTCAAGAGCCACAAGTGGAAAAGGAAGAACAATTTGGGAAAACAAAAGATAGAGAGGACCTGGAATTCCTCATTGACATAGTAGTGAGCATACTTAAAGGAAACAAACAAGAAACCGTGACTCTTGATGAAACAACAAGAGACACTCTTGATGAATCAAATGCTTCTACGTTGGAAGACAAGTAGGAAATGGAACTAGAGGCCCCTACTGTCACACAATAAACAATAGGAGGATATCTTGGGGAATGAACTACACATTCACTAGAAGATCAATGAGAAGAAGAGGTCCCACCATGCAATGGATCAGTTGATGTGCCAGACCCTAATCTATAGGAACCACATAAAAAGTTTGATTCCCTAGAACAAAGGATCAATCCCAAATGGGTAAGCATCCCCCACTCTCTCCCTATCTATGCCTCTTTGGTGAGAGAAAACAAAATGTTGAGGGTGAGAAATTTAAATATTAAGATCAATTTGAAAATGCTCAGAGAAGAGATTGAAGAACATAAGGCACTTGAGAAATCAGTTTACCCTACAACAAGTCCTCTTGCTGCAGGGTAACCCTTAATTGAGTCACATGAAAGAGGTCAACCTAAAGAGACAAAATAAATAGTTGTCCAGGCTACAGATTTTATGGTAATTGATAAAGCCACTCAAACAGAGACATAGACAAAATAAAACAAAGAATTTCCAGTAGAAGAGGATATCAATGAATAGAAGAGGTAATATGTGGTATTAGTGACGCCCAGGGTCAACCTGACTTCTCTAAACATTGAGTGATTGTGGTTGCATCGAGACATGCAACCGTTTTGGGCTGGGGAAGATGACATGTTCCTAAAATGACATACTTTCAACACCCGTCTATACCTTTTTGCTTCCTATTTTTTGTTAATCACTTCCCTTTTTGATACTTCCTTTATCCATTTCACCTCACTTATCACTAAGGTATGAATCCTACCCATATGTCATTATTACATTATTTTTGCATAATTCTTAGAAGGAACTCATTAATTTCATTTACTAATATTGCTACACAGAAAAATACAGTAGCTGCAACACCTCAAAGTGGCTGAAAAACATCTTTGGTGCAACTCCAATTAATGCAGTTTCAGGCACAAACCAAGTTGCTGCAATTTTGGACGCAAACCCACAACAACAACTCAAGGTGCATTCGTGGTTGTTGCAATTCTAGAAAAACTGTTGCAACTCCCAGCACACCTTTCGCTTGATGCAACTCCAAATAAATGTCTCCATCCTAACAATCAATGCTACAGCTGGAAGTCGGGAAGCAATCTTAACAGGTGTTGGGGTCCTATAATCATAGGTAACTCGATTCTTTGGTTGTTGATTTGACATTGCTCCCGTGATGAAGACATCTGACTCGATTGATTCCATTTCCCCCTCCACCCATTTTGCCCGATCCTTCATCACCTTACTGCATCCTTCATCCACCTCTGCACCCTCACTCCCTTGCTTATTTGTCTCGTTGACTACATCTCGCCTGCCACTCATCCCTGCATAAACAAACTTAGGATAATAAAATATTGGTTAGTTTAATAAGGTAATTGATTATAAATAAAGGATTTGATTAATTAATAATGCTAGTAGTTAGTAAATAGGTTAATAAAGTTAGAGTAATTAGACCAATAAGCTAAGTTAGTCTTGTTAGTAATTAATTAATTATTAATTAATTAATTAACTAATAATTAAGTTAGTATTTAGGTTAGTGTTAAACATTAAAATAAAACAAAAATAAAAAATAATTAATATAAAACCCATTTAATAAAACAAAAAGAAAAACAATTAAAAAATATAATACAAATAAAATAAAACAAATTATAAAACATATAAATTAATTAACAAATTAAAAAGAAAACAATACTAAAAAAAACATATTAAAAATAAAACATATAATAAAAAAACTTAGAAACTAAAAAAATAAATAATAAAACAAAAAAACAAAAATTAAAAAGCTAAACAAATTAAAAAATTAAAAACTATCCTAAAGTCCACTCACTTACCTTTTCCCCCGTACAACTGGGACCGCCCCTTTCCCTCACGTCACATCACCTCAAGGGGTCCGAGTTAGTGGTATTGTGAGGGACGGGTGTCACCATATGGTGAACTCGGACCCCCCCTCCCAATAACACTTACCACCTCAGGGGGTCCGACCAAAACCACCTACCCCTGCAAAATCGCTCACCCAAATTTCAAAATCGTTTTTTCCCTATTTAACAGTTCGACTTCCAAGGTGGATTTCGGATGAATGGAAACTAAATTTAAAAAACCGAGAGAATATTTTGTTCAACACGGGTTGAAGAAGAAAAACCTCTTCCATATTTTTCACAGGTGCCACCAGTTGGAATAATCAAAGCCATCTTTCAGCCTCATTTTTCAGATTTTCGATTTTTCTGTTTCAGTCCTGATTTTGCGGGAGCTATTTCGACAATCTGGAGACGAAATTGGAGAAACCGAAGGAGGTTTTTGTCCATCACATGATCATATAAAAAAAAATTCTTCATTTTTTACACAGGTGTCACCATTGAGGAAAAACAAAGGTCTGAGTTGGCCCCTTTTTTTCAACAGTTCGACCAGTTTTTTCATGGTGAACAGTTCCATATTCTTTTGGGATTTGTTGTTATTTTTGGCCAAGGTGGTTGAATTCGATCTCCTAAGCCTAGGAAGAGTCCTTTCCATATATTGTAATAAGTCAAATGCACAAGGGTTGATTGTTGAGCTCTTGATTCATGCCCCACAAGGGATACTTTGTAATTTGCCAGATGATCTTCCAGAAATAAAAAGTTGTATCTGCAAGATTCTTGTGTTAGACTCCATGGTGATGTTTTTTCCTCTCTATGTAACTGTCTTCTTACTATGTAAATCCATTTCATGTTTTTCCTGATCTAATCATTAAAAGAAAGATTAAGAACAAAACTTGTTTCTTGCACTCTATTTCTGGTCTTTTAATGATCTGCATGTTTTCGTCTGAAGTTGAGCATAGGAATTCTTAGTTGCTCCTATGCTTGATGGAATTTCCCTTCTTTTCCTCTCCTCCACTTTCATTTGATTCAATTTGATCCAGCAGTCTTTCTATCTTGCCCTGTGGAGACAACCTTATACGTCTGAGATAGATCCATTTTCAGAAGGTAGACCCCATAGCCCAATGTAAATTCAAGTTTTCAATCTCCCAAACATACCAAATCCAGAAACAAATTATGCACCTCATAACTAGCCTAATATCTGATACAAAAAAAGTTAAATCATACAAAGAGATCCTTCTATGAGTCTTGGAGGGATAGATCCAAGACTCCAAAGCAGTTTTGTGGTTACCCCTGCTGATTTCATCCTCGACCTAGGAAATTACAGGGTGATAACAACAGGAAAAGGCGATAGGAGGCAAGTGGGCGATTAAAGGAGAAATAAGATTCCTATCGAGTCAACACACACTTGATTCCCACTAAAGTTTGACATAATCTTTGTAACTGGATGAACAACATGATTCCCATGGTTGTCCATCACTTTGTATAATTTTAGATAGAAGACATGTTGTATAAGAACCTCAACTTCCCCAGAGCTGTGGGAGAGGAAAATATTCTAGCAATTACATTTTGCTGCTATTGTATCTTTCATAATTCAACAATAAAATCTTTATTCTTTCTTTCATTTGTGTGTTCATGCATTTTTTATCGTGTGATTTTGGTTTTGTAGCTCAGTACCTCACTTAGGGGGGTAGGACCGCTTCCTTAGTCAGGTACTTTCTGTAACAATAGGATTACAAATTAGCATCTTACTTCTGTTCAATTTACTTTATCATTTTTTTTCTTTCAATTGCTACAATTGTAGATTCATAGTTTTATTCACACACTGCAGATGTTTTTTCTATTTGTTGTCATTCAAAATGTTGGATTACTAAGAGGGGGG
>ML783577.1:1134330-1150166 GCA_009831015.1 Picea engelmannii | reverse complement strand
TGACTGGCATATCTATAAATCATCGGAAGTTTTCTTCATCGACGGCATCGCCATTCTCAAAGGAATGTAATCATCATCTGCATCAATATGTATTAGTATAAAACTAATACATCATCATCATCACAGCACGAGGTTAGCTCATCATAATACAGGACTGGCTTTATGTCACAGTTGTTAAGTTGGAAGCTCAGCACTCGTCTTTCTTTACGTCACAGCAATCAAGCTGGAAGCAAGATACGAGAATGGATTTATGTCACAGCTTCTCAAGCTGGAAGCACAGTACTAGTATCATTTTAAAATCTTTCTTTACGTCACAACACTCAAGTTGGAAGCAAGATACTAGATTGGCTTTATGTCATAGTTGTCAAGCCGGAAGCACAGTACTAGTCTCATATCATCGTCTTGTTTTACGTCACAACCATCAGGTGGGAAGAAAGATACTAGACTAGATTTACGTCATAGTTGTCAAGTCGGAAGCACAGTACTAGTGTCATCACATCGTCTTGCTTTACTTCACAACCATCAGGTTGGAAGCCATATACTAGACTGGCTTTAAGTCATAGTTTTCAAGCCAGAAGCACAGTAGTAGTCTCATCACATCGTCTTGCTTTACGTCACAACCATCAGGTTGGAAGAAAGATACTAGACTGGATTTATGTCACAGTTGTCAAGTCAGAATCACAGTACTAGTCTCATCACATCGTCTTTCTTTACGTCACAACCATCAGGTTGGAAGAAAGATACTAGACTGGATTTAAGTCATAGCTATCAAGCCGGAAGCACAGTACTAGTCTCATCACATCTTATTTCTTTAT
Organism: Picea engelmannii; assembly: GCA_009831015.1. Lineage (NCBI taxonomy): Eukaryota > Viridiplantae > Streptophyta > Pinopsida > Pinales > Pinaceae > Picea > Picea engelmannii. Next base: position 1,149,351 of record ML783577.1, on the reverse strand, counting down.
TTCACAGCAATGAAGTTGGAAGCAATAGATGTCTCATCACAGCAACTACTCCCACTTTCGAGGAAAGTCCTTTCGGACTATACCAAGATTATCTCAAAAGTGGTGCTCAAACTTTACATGAGATAGAGGCTTGGTCAACACATCAGCAACTTATTCATCCGTGCTAATGTATTGGAGCTTCAAGGCTCCTCTCTGCACCATGTCACGGATGTAATGATAACGAATCTCTATGTGCTTCGACCTATCATGGAATACAAGATTCTCTGTCATCTTTATGCAGCTTTGGTTGTCACATAGGATCATGGTTTCTTCCATCTCTAGGTCAAATAGGTCGATCAGCAATTTTCGAAGCCATATAGCTTCGCAGCTGGAAGAACATGCAGCAATGTATTTTGCTTTTGTTGTGCTGAGAGAAATGCTATATTGCTTCCTACTCTACCACGAGATCATGGTTGATCCCAAACTGAAACAACATCCTGAATTTTTTTTTCTGTCATAAACACTTTCTGCCCAATCTGAATCAGTGTATCCACTCAATGTGAAATCATGATCTCCATAATAATTGATACCACAATCTAATGTGCCCTTAAGGTATCTCATCACATGTTTTGCAGCCACAAGGTGAACATGTCTGGGTTCTACCAGAAACTGACTCAAGGTGTTCACGAAAAAACAAATGTTTGGTTTGGTGTTTGGCAGGTACATCAGCAATCCAATAATTTGTCTATACAGTGTGGCATCAATCAATTCTAACGAAGTATCGACCAACAGCTTCAGCTTCATCTCCATGGGTGTATTCATGGAATTGCACTCTAACATGTCAAATCTTTTCAATATTTCGAATGCATGCTTCCCTTAGTTAAGGAAGATCCTCTCTGGACTTTTCCATACCTCAAGACCTAATAAATAGTGCATTAGTCCAAGGTCTTTCATCTCAAATTCTGAAGTGAGTCTCTTCTTACATTCGGTGATGAGTTTTTCTTCTCCAGTTAAGAAGAAGTCATCCCATATAGCAATAGTATCACTGGCTCATCATTCATAACCTTGAAGTAGAGGTTAGAATCTGATTTACTCTTGGTAAAGCCCAATCTCGTCAGAAAGATGTCTATTCGGCCATACCAAGCTCTAGGATCTTGCTTCAATCCTTACAAGGATTTCTTAAACTTGTAGACATGAGACTTCATGTCTTCAACTTCAAATCCTTGAGGTTTCTCTATATACACTTCCTCTTCGATAACACCATTTAGGAAATTTGTCTTTACGTCCATCTGGTGTAACTTCCACTTCATCTTAGCTGCAAGGGCTATGATGGTTCTGATCGAAGTGTATATGGCTATAGGAGAGAATGTTTCTTCATAGTCAATTCCTTCTTTTTGAGAAAAACCACGAGCTACAAATATTTCTTTATACTTCTCAATACTTCCATCAGCAACATGTTTTATTTTGAAGAGCCATCTGGACGATACCACATCCTTGCTATTCAGTCTGGGAACCATTTCTCATACATCATTCTTTATTATGGATTGGTATTCTTCTGTCATGGAATCTGCCCATTCTTTCTTCTGAATGGCTTCTTCAAAGCAGGTAGTCTCCTTTTCTAGGAGATCACATATCAAAGCCATATAACTGGAGAATGGCTTAGGTTTCTTCACATGTCTCGTGGTTCCTTCGAGAACACCATATTTATCTCCATCTTGAATAAGCTCTCTAGCCCAAGCTGGCTTTCTTTTATGGGAGATTGTCATCTGAGGAGGTTCTTGAAACTCTACTATGTCATGGTCTTCTAGAATTTTCTCATCATGGGAAATTACGACTTCCCTCACTGTTTCAACAGCTCTGGGAACCTTCCTCACTGATTATGCAACTCTAGGGATTACGGGTTCCTCTTCATATACCTCTTCAAGATGGAATTTTCTTGATTTCTTGAGCGTTGCATATTCATCAAAGGTCACATCCCTGTTGATCTCAATGTGGTGGTGACCTGGTATATAGATCTTGAAGGCCTTGGAGACCTCACAGTATCCCACAAATATTCCCTTCTTTCCTGAGGGTTCCATCTTATTTCTTTTCTCTTTTGGTATATGTATGAATATTGGGTAGCCAAATATTTTGAGATGGCTTACCTTTGGCTTCTTTCCAGTGAACATCTCTTTTGGGGTCTTGAACCCAAGTGCACTATGGGACAATTGGTTTTGCACATATACGGTTGTCATTGTTGCTTCTTCCCATTAATGTTCTTCCAGCTACGAAGCTAAATGGATTTGAAAGTTGTTGACCAGTCTATTTGACCTAGAGATGGAAGAAACCACGATCCTATGTGACAACCAGAGCTGCATAAAGATGACAGAGAATCATGTATTCCACGACAGGTCAAAGCACATAGAGATATGATATCATTACATCTGTGACATGGTGCAGAGAGGAGCCATAAAGCTCTAGTATGTTAACACAGATGAACAGGTTGTTGATGTGTTGAACAAGCCTCTATCTCGTGTAAAGTTTGAGCACTTTCAAGATAAGCTTGGTATAGTCCGAAAGGACCTTCCTCGAAAGGGGGAGTAGTTGTTGTGATAAGAAATCTCTTGCTTCCAGCCTTATTGTTGTGACGTAAAGCAAGACGATGTGTTGAGACTAGAACTGTGCTTCCATATTGAGAAGTTGTGACGTAAAGCCAGTCTAGTATCTTGCTTCCAGCTTGATTGTTGTGATGTAAAGCAGGACGAGTATCTTGCTTCCAGCCTTATTGTTGTGACGTAAAGAAAGACGTTGATATGAGACTAATACTGTGCTTCCAGCTTGACAGTTGTGACGTAAATCCAGTCTAGTATCTTGCTTCCAACCTGATGGTTGTGACGTAAAGCAAGACGATGTGATGAGACTAGTACTATGCTTCCGGCTTGACAGTTGTGACGTAAATCTAGTCTAGTATCTTGCTTCCAACTTGATGGTTGTGACGTAAAGCAAGACGATGTGATGAGACTAGTACTGTGCTTCCGGCTTGACAGCTGTGACGTAAAGCCAGTCTAGTATCTTGCTTCCAGCTTAGGTGTTGTGACGTAAAGCAAGACGTTGAAATGAGACTAGTATTGTGCTTCCAGCTTGAAAAGTTGTGACGTAAATCCATTCTAGTATCTTTCTTCCAGCTTGATTGTTGTGACGTAAAGAAAGACAAGTACTAAGCTTCCAGCTTGATAGTTGTGACGTAAAGCCAGTCATGTATTATGATGAGCCAGCCTCGTGTTGTGATGATGATGATGTATCAGTTTTATACTAATACATATTGATGTAGATGATGATTGCATTCCTTTGAGAATGACGATGTTTCCAATGAAGAAAAGTTCTGATGATTTATAGATACGCCAGTCAGTGTTCCAAGATGATATTGATGATGTTGTCCTCTCACCCACTTGATGTTGTTGATGATGTTGTCCTCTCTCTCTCGCCTGATGTTGTTGAAGAATACCCTTCTTGTTAAGGGGGAGTGTTGAAATAATGCAACTGAAAAGTGTATTCTTATCATTATTTGATATATTATTCATTGGATCAATCCCCATTGTGGATTGATCATGTCGGCTATTGTAAGAGGACCAAATCCCCTTTTTCGGATTGGTCATAATGTAATTGTAAAAGGCAAAAAAAGAAGTCGGCCCCAGAATATATCAAAGAGGCCCCAAAATATAATAAAGGTGGTTATAACCACCCAGATTAAGAAGTCAGCCCTGCCAGTGAAGAGACACTTCACACATGCTATATTAGTATAAATAAGGAGGCTAGCGCCTCACTTAGACACACACCTCACTTGTTCATTGAGAGACAAGTTTCAGAATTGCAGTTGGAGATAAGAGAAAGAGAGTGACGCATCTTTGAGAGAGGATATTTTGTATTAGCTTAAGTCATCTCTTGGCATTGGATTGGCTATCTATAATAAGGAAGTTTTGTTGGGTTTTCTTCCCCCTGGAGGGTTTCCCAGGATAAATGTTGTGTCTCTTGTGATTGTGTATTTCTCAGTGATCTTGTCTTATGTTGTTGTTATCTATTGAAATGCAAAGAACTATAATAATGGCTTAAACATTAACATGAATAACCAGTTGGGCATGTTGAGAAGGAAAATGTTGTGACAAAATGGCAGGCGTAGGGGAAGTCTCGGTTCCTTGAAGGAATTTAGTAACTTTTGCACGTCTCGGACAATCTTTCGTGTAATGGTCATCACCACAAATAAGGCAAGGATAATGAGGTTTTTGCTTTTCTTTATCATCAATAGGTTGAGTTTTGGATTTATATATTTGTTGATTATTATTTTTATCCTCTTTATTCTTACCCTTCCCTTTCTTCTTAGTTTGATATTTATCGGTAGTCATAGACTGGACCATATTCACCTCAAAGTTTTTACCAGGAGAGGCAGCAGGAGGAGAAGCATTTTGTACACTGGTAGTAATGGGTTTGGGATTGGAATGATTGACTTGTTTTGACTAAGTATCAGCATGAAAAACTCCAATCACACCATCAGTAGCATGAGATGCTACTGGAAGCATTGGGGTTGGATTTGTAGACGGGTGAGAAGCATCATGGATCAAGTCATATAATGTTCTCGTATGAGAATAAACAAGATCCAAGTATTGATCACGACTGATCGTTTGTTCTTCAGTGACGACACCGCCCATGGAAACACCACGAGCTATAGGACCGATGAGTGATTTTGTGAACCACTCAGCTAATAATTGATTAGGAAGAGGAACCTTTATTAATCGTCGTCTCCTCCACTCATGAATATGATCTGAGATGTGGGTAGAAGAGGATTGTTTAAATGAACTTAAAATTTTCGTTCTTGTCTCATAATGTATCGGCAGTTGGTAATGTGTTAAAAATCCATGGCTAAGGTGTTGAAATCATTGAAGAAACCTCTTGTAAATTCAATGTACCATTTGGTAGCCGAACCCGTAAGAGTAAGTTGGAAAAGACGCAATCGTATGGATTTATCCATCAAGGAGTTGGAGGAACAACAAAGATGAAAAGTCATGACATGATTGTTTAGATCTTCTCCTGACCGACCATCAAGCTTTGGTATGTCTGATGGTAATTTAGCAGGTAGAACCTGCCAAAAAGGAGAATGTAAGACAGGATCATTCAAAATTCGAGACAAATCCGGTAAATCCAAAGTAGCTAGAAATGGAAATTGTCTGTTAACTTGAGGAAACTGATAATTTTGGGGAGGTAATCCCGTAGATATACCAGTAGGACCATAAGTTGTTTGTAAATAGTTAAAAGGTCCAGTCAAATTCGGTTGAGGAGGATTTTGAGTTAAGTAACCAACATTAGTTTGTTTATTGGGCATGTCGTCTTGAAAAAGAGCATTGGATTGGAAATGTTAACCCTCGGGTAGGGTTTATAGTGAATGGATAAGGTTGCCCGTGATAAGAGGGTACAAAAGAATTTGATTGAGGAGTTTTCCCCCCAGGCAATTGATTTCCTTGGAAAGGAAAATTCCAAGGTTGGGTTTTTAATCCAGGCGTATGTTTCCCGTAAACTGGGTTGTGTCCCCCAACTTGGGGTTGTCCCCAACTTGAGGTTGACCTCCAACAGGAAGTTGAAAACCAGAAGTAATAGAATGAATTGTGACTCTAAGAAAATTGGAACTACTTGGGCCAGAACAATTAGATCCTCTAGGTGGTGGAGGAATATTAGGGCCCCCGGGTAAAACTTGAGTAGGAGTAGGAATGAAACCGCTAGCAGCATTATACCCAGGTGGAACAAAAAGACTAGGTCCTCCAGATGGACCCTGAGTAGGATTAGTAATAAAAGTACTAAGAGCATTATACCCAGGTGGAAGTGATGGATTCGATCTAAGTGGAAGTGGTGTTCCAATAGGAGCTTGAATTGTTACCAAACTTCCGGCAGAAAAAGGTGCAACTTGTGGGACTGTGGTAGAGCTAGTGAACTGGAGAGGAAGAATTGTATGTGTACCAACCAACAACGGATCTAAAACCGTAAAAACATTACTTGTTGTGCCAGTAAAATGATTCATAGATACTATATAAGTAGTAGAAGTAACAGGTATGTGTGACGAAGCAGGTTGGTTTGGACTCATACCTAGTTTATCAAAAATATCGTGTCCCGAGAAAGTCCTCCAGAAAGAACGGACTAGGACTGAACTAGGATTAAAAATTCGAGAAGTTTGAACCAGGGTTCTAAATTATTCACTATGAAATGGCGGGTCATCCACACCGGACTCTACGAAAGGTCCTGAATGTATTCTAGTATAATCTTCAGCAACAATGTCTCCCGAAGAGTTTATTCGAAGTAAAACAAGGTCTTGAATAACATTCAATAATGGATTTACAGGTAGTGATGATTCAACCAATGAAGTAGAACTCTTGATTTCAGAGGATACGTCGTTATCGACTCCTTCTTCAGGAGAAGGACCCTCTGGTGACATAGGAAGCAAGGGGGTGTATTCTTCTGGTTCTTCCGGAGGAAATCCTTGCATCCTACACGAATGGCGAGGGTCGAGGTTGGCCACGTCCAATAAAGAATAAAAAATATCTATGGCCAACTAGAGAAGACAAACAACACTTCACTAATTAAATCTAGATAGCAAGCATACAAACAAACCTTCTTATTTCGAAATCACTTGTTGGTGATGAAATCCAACGTCGCGAGATCAAGACAAGAAGGGGTTATGATAAAGCGGGTGGAAAAGTTACGTTGACAGCCTACTTAACATACTTACGCCCCGGTGCAAGCTCCCACACATAATCGTGGGTATACCCTCCAAGGAGCCCGAGTGAGTTTAGACAACATTGATTCTAGGTACCGTGAATACTTTCCCCTCCACAGTTACCTCGTGTAAAGACCCTAAAGAGGTAGGCTATTAAGGTTACCAATTACGACAATGATTCCTGGGGAAGCAATCGACAGTGCGATATACGTTCAAGGGAAAAGTATCTAAGCTCGAAATATCCTCGAGAAGGTCCACACAGGATTTTCTTCTCAAGTGACCCCCAATAATATGCGCATTCACTACACTAAGACCAACAAAGCAGGGTGAGTAACTCTGTTGGCCTTAATGCAACCTCATAATTGACCCTTGTGTTAGAAGGGTTTCCCAGGATAAAATGTAGAAAGTGGATTTAACTCTCTCTATCACAAGAAGGAATCGTCGCATGCAGTAGAAAGACACAGTGCGACGACGTCGCACTGGTTTTCACAGCAGGTTGCGAAGATGACTAAAAATTGAGAAAAAATGAAAAGAGGACAAGATTTTTCAAGGAACTTTCAAGACCTGAGAGTCAACATGGATCACCCAATGACTCAGAGAATGAAAAATCAACAAAAGCAGGGAAGCCAAAAGAAAAAAGGAAGCAAAGAACAAAAGAGGGCATTCCCCAGTGGAGTCACCAATTTTGTTATTGGACAAATCGGTAAGTGCAGACACAAACTAATATCCCTAACTTCAATAAAGGATAAATAACAAGTTTCTCCTTAGCAGAATACAAGTTTCTCCTTAGATTTCTTTGTAATGTAAACTAGTTCAATAAAGGATAAATGGCATATCATTTAAATGATGTTTGATCATTGTTAGTGGTTTCCTTGCTCCATATTTAAGTTTACAGGATGTTGAACCTGTTAAGAAACACAAACCAACAAAGAGAGAAAGACAATATATATATTCCAATGAAACCTATGCATAAGATCAAGGAGTTATGCAATAAAAATGGAGACACTTTTATAGGGAATAAATGTATTACTGCATTATATTGATGAAAGTGGAGAATGCAACCTATGCCTTGATGTTGCAAGGTCCCTTCCAATTTCCATTTGCCTCAACACACACACCTTTGCTCCAATGTTCTTGATGAAGAGTATTCACAACCTGACTTGGAAAACTAAAGCAAAGTTATCATAAGTATAATCTTCAGCAAAATTCTTCATGCATAAGCCAACCTAACTTTTCCCATGAGAGATCCCTCTTTATATAGAGTGAAGAGGGATGGATGAAGAGATTAGGATAATCCCACTAAATCAGAGAAGCGAGTGAGATCCAAACCGATTGGAGGCCACCTCATCATTTCGAAGATTTCATTCTAGAACCTTCGATAATTTCATTGTTTTCCTTTGTTTGAGCATCATCGCACCCTCAACATTAGCAGCTTGCGATGACATCACATTCCATTGTGGTGCAGCATGCGACAATCAGGGATCGTCGCACCCTTAACATTTGGCAAGGTGCGACGATCTTCTTTGGTAGGGTTTTCAATAAAGAAAATGTGATTCTATTTCCCAGGGGAAAGTCTTATTTCTTCAGTAGCTTTCAAGGAATAGAGAAGTAAGCAATACACATATCATTGGTGATCACGGGGGTGACGAAAATAATGTATAACACCTAACCCCTGGGAAAAAAACAACACAGAAAGAGAAAAAACAAGATTTCTCCTATTCATAATTTGGGCATTTTGACACTACTTTTTTCCTATTAAGAATTTGGGCATTTTGACACTGAAGTGTTCTTTAAATCGGAATATAACTCCGTAGGAGTAAAAAAAATGAGTATAGTGGTCTCGTCGGTGCACTTATTTGGGACCTATCCCATTGGATTCCTCTCTTTTCCCTAATTATAATGGTACCTATCATTTTTAATACCATTTTTTTAGTGGACCTGACCCATTTCCCAACACCCTTATTTGGGCCCTATCCCATTGGATTCTCCTTTTCACCCTGATCGTCATGGTACCTATCACTTGTCACCATTATTCTCAGTGGTCCCACCAACCCTTCCCAACACCCTTATTCACTCCTATCCCATTTTCCTGACCATTTCTGACCTCTATCGAAATGACCACCACCCGCACCTAAGAACTCAATACATTTTTTTCTTACAACAACCAAAACAAGGACATCAATAATATCAATTACAATATTACCATGCTCAATTCCTCTATTCAAATGCTCTAGGACCAATTTTCCAACATCAAAGACATCAAAGATACACTGACCAATTGATGGTTTTTTCCCTAAATCCTTCCTCTTCTGAACAACCATCCTATCGGGAAGACCATGACTCTTCCCATTACAAAGGTCCTCATTCTACCCACCTTCCTCGATACCTACGCCTTCCTAGAATTGAGGTGAACAAATTTGATGGCTCGGATCCCACGAGATGGGTCACTCAAATGGAACATTATTTCTCTTTGCATGGCATTACCAATGATTTAGCCAAGCTTCATTATGGTATCCTACATATGGATTTGGAACACTATAAATGGTCTCAATGGCTTAAAAATCCACGCCAAGGGTATGGATTTGAAAGGCACGCCAAGCGTTAGGAGTAGGGTACCAAGTGAGGATACTAGGAGTAGTGGTAGTAGGGTCAAAGAATATGAAGTCAAATCCCCATGGTTGTTAAGAGATGTAGTCACATGAAAGGAATATGAGGCACAAAGTAGTAGCATCGATGTGGTAGAATATGGTGATGGACCCCTCAGAGAAGGGGAAGAGGCTTTAGTGATTGTGAATAGACTTGCATGGATACAAGTAGGAACCTCTTTGGGATCCCTCACTGAGGATAATTAGAAAATTTGGAGGAACCCCCTTTTTGAACCACCCCCCTTGCACATTTATAACCAAGGAGAAATAAGTGAAGAACGTGTGAAGATAAGAGTATAAGAAAGGAGAAGAGAAGATACAAGTGCAGAAGAGGTCGCAGTCAGCAATACTTCGCAAGGAAGAGTTTCGGTATCATTATATTTATCACCAACAGCTAGTAGTCAGTCGGGAGGAAAAAGCACTACATTGAGTATGGCAAATCAAGATACAAATATAAGGATACCCATGTTCCATGGGATGGGTAAAGACGATGCAGAGCAGCGTTGGTTTACATGTGAAGCTATATGGTTTGTGAAGAGAGAGAAGTTCAAGTGGAGTTCATCTTCTCAAGTCTATTTAAATCAAATCCTAATTCCAATCAGAAATTTTCAAAGTGTAAGCCATGGTTTTTAGTGGAGTCATGGATCCTTATACTATGTAATGATGTCAAGCCCAATTATCTACATTAAAAGTGTGTGGAGTTAAAAGGAGTGCAACTCCCACATAAAAAACAACATAATTAAGAAATTCGAAAGTAGAAGTCAAAACAATGTCAGTTTGGGGAAATCCCAAGTAAAACCCTTGTCATTGAGAGTGTTGGTTTGAGTTAGCCTAAACAAAACCTGTCATAAATTATTGTTTCTGTAACCTTAAGTAGAACCTTTGTAATGCTCTATCGTTATAAGGAATGTTGGCTTAGTCTTATCCCATATAAAACCCTTTGTCGATTTATTGTCAGAAAGGGTGTTGGTTCTCAATGGACATAAAGAAAACCCTTTCCATATTCCACATTCATTGAAGTGGCCATTGAGTGATGTTATGCATGTTTGGTTCATTAAATACTAGAAAACAACCTTGTATCTAGAGTTTTGTCCTATGAAACTATCGATTATCATAGTCAGCTACCCAAATAGTGAAATAAATGATAAAATTCTACAAGGAATTAATGGTTTGCTAGGTGAAGAAGGTTTCAGTGAATTTTGGTTGCACTTTAAAGCACGTAGATCAAAGATGAAGTAATGTATGTTGGCCTTGTTATCATAGGATTTGTACTTGTGCAAATCCCTCCACAAGATCCCCAAATGTTGTGTAGCTATGGAAGAAACTACCACTGTCACCTAAGTAGAATCTTCTCTCGTTTTAGTGATGGAAGAGGTCAACCACAAGGGAGGATTCCCTAGTGACCTCAAGGTATCAAATAGAAAGATATAGCCAAGACTACCACCCCTTATCTTGATCACATGTCAGTTAGGTCTAGGTCTAGGAAGGAAAAGAGAAGTTGCAGGGTAATTGTTGTACCTGTCTGGAACATAAAACGATTTGTAGCATATATTGACAATTACCAAGCTAAAGCATGCAATAATGACTTCTTAAGAACTAGACAAGTAAGATTGCTATGGTTGTTGCAAATTACAATAGTAAAAAAGTATATTATTACAATGAAATATTTGCAACAACAGCGAGAAATAATGCTCAGAAACATAACAATTGACCATGAAAATAAAGCATTAAACCAATAGATTATTATCCAATAGCTAGAGGTAGTTTACGAACACATTAAACCACTTTTAGATAGGTGTATGCAGCAATCTAATGTAATTTTCAGTGGTTGTAGAAAAATTTTATAACAACAAGAAGAAATACTTGAAGTTTGCTAGAGTTAGGGTCGTCAAAGTTAGTAGGATGCTTGAGAGATTTACAAGATTGGTTTTAACAACTACTTTAGCCACAATATAACTCCTGGATCAGTGGCATTGTCCTTTTTAGGGCATATGGAGTCTCAAATGCATTTAACTTGAATATTGATCTAGATAAACCAAATAGGTAAAGTCTAAACCCTAAGGTGCAAGCACATTTGGGCCTTAAGCTTTAGACTTTGAGGAAAAGGGTATATATGGTGCAAGCACGTTTGGGCCCTAGATGTCATTTTTCCCTTCTTCTAGCTTCAGTTAGGTCAAGGATCAAATATATAGGGTTAAAACCATAAAGAGAAAGCACCTTTGGGCCTTATGCTTCTAACCCTAGCTAGGACGTTTCACAAACTTGGAAAAATAAAAAAAATTGTGAGGAAGATAAGCACTTATGTCTTCCTCTTGAGGTTTCAACCAAACAATGATACTTGCAACAAAAAATCAATTTAACCATTAACATTTACAAGACAAGATAAAATTGCAGAAAATTACTTACTTCATCCCAAGAATCAAGAGCATCAAACCTTAATTGCATAATATATCCATCCAAATGAGAAAAACATCCACAAATGAACCTCCTTCAAGCATAGTGCATAAGAGAAAAGACCAAGTATGAAATAGTGAAATTTTTAAGAGTGTAACCCCACAAGTGTGAGGAAATTGTGTTGATAAAATGAATCTAGTGCTAGCCTTCTAATATGAGGCTAGGTCTAGCAATTTGTCCACATAAAATTTCAATGTCAAAATAGAATTGGGTTTGACCCCTAATTTAACCTTTCAAAAATGATAAAATGAAAAAAGTACATCATAAGGGCCACACGTGTTTGACATCAAGACTTTCTATGCTAGGAGGAGACCTGCCAATGACATGTGGCATCATCTCGTGGTGAAGCAAGTGGTAATGATGTGTCTCCTCACCATGGTCATGCCAAGTCATCATTGGTACCCCAATTTTCCATCAAACCCTAGCATCATGAAACCTAGAAGATGGCATCATCATCAAGTGAGGGATAACATCCATGATCCAAGGTGTTGCATCCAGGGAAAAGGACGTTGCATCTCGTCTCTTAGTGATATCTGGTTTTATGCTATTGCAATCTCTCTGATCCAATGGAAAATAATCCATGGGGTACTCTGCCCAACATGTGGGCTTCCAGCCCATCTGTGTCCCATCATGACCAAATCTGCTCAAACCAAGCCCATATGTCAATCGTCCAAGGTTCCAAGGATTTGAGAGCTCATGTCTAAAGGTGGTGAGTCACTGGATGGCTCATTGTTCGGAATCACACGTGTCAAAGTCCTACAATAAAGGAACAATGTCCTGGGTTTCCACCCAAGACGTCCCTTAAAAAACCATGTCAAGGCGATCCAAAACAAAGCAGAGTATAAGACAAGGTAAACCAATGTTCATAAGAAATATTAGTCATTGAATCACACAAAGTAATTTGTTACTTAAGATATAATCCATGTAAACAATTCACCTCAGTCTCCCCTTCAAACATCACGCTGGCCAGGACCTCATGTGAGTTGGCAAGTTTAAGTGTGGGAGGGTCTTCATCCAACCCTATTAGGTGTGCCAACCAAGATAGGAAATAAAAGACCCGGGTAGAGGGGCAGGTCTGGAGGGAAGCAAGAAAGAAAGAAACCCTTCAAGAGTAAGTGTGATAGTGATATGAATGAGGGCTTACTTCATGGCTTATGATGTCATTAAATCCATTTCTATGACTACCTATGTAGACTTGTTGCTTGAGATACCCTTTCATCAGTACTTTTTACATTTTGAACCCCTTCATTTCCTTTTGATACTCAGTTATCATTGGCAAGTCCCCTTTATAGTTTCAAGATTTATTCCTTCATTTTCATTGGATTGTAGTCCTTTATAATTGTGCATTCACTCGCATCACGACAGGGACGATTACCATTATAGTGGGCAGAGCTCAAGCTAGCATGTGGCTTTTATGGTGGCCTTTGTTGTTAGGATATTTAGACACTTAGGAGTTAGTTAAGATCAACTTGGTCTAATGTGTCGTTAGGTAAAAGTGTGTTTCTTTATTATGCATTAGTATGCATTTGTAATTAGGTAATCTGACAGTCACAATATTTTCCCGACATAGAGTGATCTAAAGGTCATGATATGTTCCTGACATAGTGATCTTATGGTTCGTATTATCCTCAATATTAACAGCTACATTGATTTGTGACTTAACCCTCGATTGGTCCATGATCTCTATTTAAAAAGCATGGAGGATCATTTGCCATGATCGATGAGAAGCTCTCTTGTAAATCTATTTTTAATATTTTTCTTTTGCATTAATAAATTGCTCCAAGTGACCACGTCGGTTGGGGTTGTAGATGTTTCTCCATAGGGTTTTTACCACATCAAAATATTGGTGTGATGATCTTTGATCCGGTTGTGTGAGTGGTTATTGAAGGTGTTCGTCATTTTTTGGAATATATGTGTTGACGAACATTTATCATTTATGTTAGAAAAGCAGGTGTGCTCGTTTAACCATAGACAATATAGAAATATTGTCACCCAACCATAGGTCGAAGCCACCCCCGAGCACCTTAACCTTGACAAAGAATAATTCTGGAAAAAAACCCTAGGCCTAATAGCCAATCAATGTAGTGTACCTCTCTCTAGAGATAGTTCACAAGGCAGAAAGTCCAAACCATAACCAAGAGAAATTCCAATCCTAAAACCGAAAATACAAGTTGCAGTAGTTGCAGCTACAGCTACTCTCCAGACTTGCGCACTTACTAAATTTATGCAGTGTGCACTAGATTTCTGCAGTTGCGAGTTGTGTGTGTACAAATGAGCTCTCGCGTCCTGTATTTATACTGCTCTTCCTTAGTTTTCTAGGCCGACTTCTCTTTATGGAGGACAAAAACTCAATATTAATTATTTTCTTTAGCTGACTTGTCTTCTAGGGTTATGTCCAATGATTTAGGGTTTCTTCTTGCTTCCTGGAATATTCTATTCTTGTTAGGGTTACACGTGGAGGTTTAATACCTCCCGCAGCTACCATAATGTCAACACTCCCTCCAAGCTAGGGAGGTATTTAAAGGTAATGGTCTTGAGCACAAACATATCATTCAACCGGTATCATCATCATAGCCACATAGGTTATCTCATGATCAAATCACGAGCACCATCATCACTATCAGTATCATATGATAGCATCAACTGTAACATCTCTCAAAGCCATACTCCATCTAAGTAATCAAGCATGATGTTGGATACGTCACTCACTCCATAGAGTGATACAAGAACCACTCTTCTAATCCGAACATATATCCTAGAAGAATAACTATTCCAACAGATGTTGGAAGCCACACCATGGGCTACAAGGACTATTCTTCTAATCCAAACATATGTCCTAGAAGAATAAATGTCTTGGACCATTTTCCGCCTAGAGAATGTATGTCCACCAGCACACTGACTATCCATCTAGTTGATAATCATTTCCAACACTACGGATAGTCTTCATGGCCATCAAAACAATTCCATTCAATAGAACACAACTGTGTTTATCCATAGTAGTACACAACTACTATCCATTGGTACACAACCACACCAAGTAGCACACGGATACTTGATAAGTGACACATAGTCACAAACAGTGGAACACATCCAACACAGTGGCATACAGTCTCCAGAGTGATCATATCATATGATATCAACTTGTATAACAATATCATGATACAAATTGAGTCATCTAGGCCATTCTTCCACTCACCTTTGTGAGAT
>ML783577.1:1093958-1107021 GCA_009831015.1 Picea engelmannii | reverse complement strand
AAGTAGATAGCATTATTTTCTTTGCAACATATAAAAATACCAAAAATATAAAAACTAGCAATTCTTTTGGAAGGGCTAGAGGTGAAAACTTTGTCAGAAGTATACAATCCCAGATTGGCACATTGGTAGGGTTCCAAGTGAAAAAGTTAAGTGTGTTCTTTTTTAATCCTGAAATGTCACCCAACATTTTTGGCTCCATTGCTGGGGACATGTGCCTCACCCTTGAAGGAAGCTCCATGTCATAGCAGAGACATCATTTAAGGACAGAGTGGAGATGGTGTATATGGTGTCACCTTCTCCATCTTTTTTTGAGTAGAAAATATACATCTTTTATCAAGAGCACTGAACAATTAACCTTTCCAAACACCAAGAATAGCAATTATGACTCAATGGCTTTCCCTTTTCCACCGACTACAAATGATAATCTTCTGGGAAATGGCAAAACACTCTCCAAACATCTACCCACAGTTTTATTGGAAAAATTCACAAAGATCCAATCAGATTCCTATTTGAATTTGGTTGTGTGTCATGGATATGACTATGTGAAGAAAGAACAAAAATTAAACCTATTCCCCCCCACATGAAAAGGTCTCGCAATGAAGTGGTTTATGGGGTTGGAAGGAGATTCCATTATAATGAAGCAAATGTTCCTAGGAAGACAAAGAGAATACAGAATAACAGTGAACCCAAAAGGAGAAATTTGGAAGATGAGATAGCAGGAAGATGGAAGTCTGGAGGATTAACTAGTAAATCTTGAAGCTTTGCTTGAAAGGTGCCCACAACACAGGTATAGTGAAGAAACAATCTTAACAATTTTCCTTGCTAGAATGCAGGGCAATTCCCACATGTGGCTTGACATGGTGACTGATGGAGACACATCATCCAACTCTTTAGATGACATTAGGAGCCTATGCCTTCGCTATTCCAGGTGGTTACGCAAGTGGGGACAAAGAAATCCAGTTAGCCCACAAGAAAACAGGACAAGAAAAGACCTGGCAATCACAGAAAATTCAGTAAGTTTGACAAGGGCTAAATTGAGTATCCTGTTAAGGGCTTTAAAGGAGGATATTTTATTCTATGTAGTGACACAGTCAACAAACAAGAACCTAAAGAAAAGAGGAGATGCAGTGAATCACTGCCCTGTCGACATGATCAGGGAACAATGCAGCTTATGTGATGAAGACCACATCAAGACAGATGGTCCAAAACTCGTCTATATCAAGTGGCCATGAAAAAAGGGAGTCGAGCATCTGCAGAATTCTGCTATATACAACTGCAAAAAGAAGAGCAAAGCGCAATGACCAAAAACCCCTTCTCATTATGTACGGATATAAATTTAAGCCTAATTTTTCATTCAAGCAACACCAGTCTAGATCCATCTTAACCCCGGATCTGTAGCATCCCCACCTATCAATCCCAATCATGAGACAGCTAACCACGACACAGGCTTCCAAATTTCACCCCTCAAAGACTAAATTCCCACAGCTATTTAAGCCTCCCAGGAAGGAACGGGATTTAATAAAATGCATGTGCAAATGTGAAAATTAAAATGTAGTAGAAATAACAAACGCAATATCACAAAGCATGCAAGATACATTGATTTTTATAACAGAAAATAAACATAAATATTGCATTTTCACTAAGTATGGATCTGGATACGGATCCGGATCCGCCAGATTTTCCAAAAGCCAGAATCCGGATACGGCCAGGAAACAGCAAGTACAAACAATATAAATATATTTTTATAATTTTAAAAAAAATATAACTTATATAGAAATTTTAAAAATATAAATTTTTAAATATATAATTTATATTTACATGTAATATATAATATTGATAATATGGCTTGATGGGTTAGTTTGAGTGATTGATTAATATGATTTGCAAGTGGGATCAAATTCTCGAGCTGGTTGCCTCTGTGACAAGTTGATATGTTAATACTTAATGTCTTTGTCGAGTTAGACATACTAGAGTCTACATCGAAGGTTTATCTTGATTACCACTCATCAACAACAATAAAGTTCTGGGAGTTTCCTTTTCTGTGCATGAATTGCATGGAAAAATATATAATACTTATATTTAATAATTAAAATATAATACTTATAAATAATAACTAATACAATATATTAATTATTTTATGAAAGTTAAATTATAAACTTATAATATATAAATAATAATTAAGTTATAAATAATAATAATTTAATACATTAATTATTTTATATAAATTAAATAATAAACTTATAATATATAAAAGTTTCATAAAAGTTAAAACATATATATTAAAGTTTATTTATTTTAAATAACTAGCATACCTTCTAAGCGGGCTAATGGAAATGTCGAAGTAAGTTAAGTTGAGGGAAGTTTTTATATTAATGTTGTTAATTAGAATCATAAAGATATCACAATCAAAATAATCTTATTTGAAGTTGGTTCACTATTTTAATGATGACTTCTTATAAGAACTCTCAAATTGGTGAAAAGATTGTAAGTTTTGAAAGAGAGAAATAGTGTAACTCCCTCTTTGTCTGAATCAGAATCAGAAGATGGATAGAATTAAGGATTTTGATTTATACATTATTTAGATTGCAATTTCGAGCTTTTCGATCAATTCAAAAGCCCCTCAAACCTAAACTTGATAGAATTGAAGATTTTGATTTATACATTATTTAGATTGCAATTTTGAGTTTGTGAATCAATTCTAAAAAAACATAACCTTTATTATTTCTTTCTATTTTTTATATCATCATTAATTATTCAAGGAAATGACATAAAAAAATATTTTATTAAAAGGAATGACATGAAAAAATACTTTATTAAGAGAATATGAAATAATAATATAAAACACTTCATGGAAAAAAATACAGAATTTTTATTATTTTATTCCATTTTTTAAAATTATTCAAAAGAATAATATAAATAATAAAAAACAATAACACAACCCCATTAATAAAATTAATTAATTAGAAGAATATGAAATAATAGAAACAAATTGTGAATCGTATCCAAAATTTTATATTTGACAGAATGAAATGAATATAAAAAAGAGTGAAATAGAGTCACAAAATCAAAATCAAAATGTTTAAAAATAAATTGATTATTAATTTTCTTTTCTATATTTAATTTAAAAATCTAAATCAAAATATAAAATAAAAACAAAAAATAATTTCAAGTTAAATCTGGATATCCAACCTAAAGATCTAGGTTAAAACATGAAATAATAATATCATATATCATAGATATTGTATTTATTGAAGTCCCAAGTTGAATTAATAATGCAAGAATTAACTTTGATAGGATGAAGTGTGAGCATATTTTTATATCATTATTCTGTATTGATTTTTTAAAATTATGTGAACATATTTTTTATAAATTTATTTATAAATTATTTTTAAAACAAAATATAAAAATAATAATTGTGAATATTTTTTTCCAAAGCTTTTAAAATTAATTTATATTAATTTCTACCTTTTCCATTGGCGTACATAAAAACTTTTGTCACTTACACTTATATGCATACATGGAAACGTGAATATGCTTGTGCGTAGAATTTGAACTCAAACAAAGAAAACATGTATGAATCAATAATAATTTTCCTTATTAGTAATTCACCACCTAATTTAAAAAAAAAAAAAAAAAAACAGACATCAATATGTATGAATCAATAATAAATTTCCTTATTAGTAATTCACCACTTAATTTAAAAAAAAAAAACAGATATCCATGTAACTTTGGACCTAAAAAACTGAAGTTGAAATGAAACTTTCTTTTCTGAATGAAGAAGGATAAAATATAATGAAGAAGTAATTCACTACCTAATTTTAAAGAAGAAAACAGACATCCATGTGACTTTGGACCAAAAAGTTGAAAGGAAACTTTCTTTTCTGAATGAAAAAGGATAAAATATAATGAAGAAGTAATTCACCACCTAATTTAAAAAAAAAAAAGACATCCATGTGACTTTGGACTTAAAAAACTGAAGTTGAAAGGAAACTTTATTTTCTTAATGAAGAAGGATAGAATATAATGAAGAAGGACAGAATATAGCTTATTTGTTTTGTTTATTTTTATTTTTATTTTTATTTTAACTAAACAAATTGATTAATATAAATAATAGTAGTGTGCTATAGTGTTTTACACATTTGAAACAGAAAATATGAGAGGTGACTGACTATTCTCTAGTTTTTTTAAAGCATATTTTTCATCCAAGTACTCATACAATTAATTGTCATTAATTTGGAGTTAAATAGGGCCTCTCTCTCTTATTTACGAGTCACGAAGGTTACAAATGCCATATTAAAATAATGTTCGCGGTCAATTTTGTATTACATCATAAATAAACAGACTAAGATGTCGTTATTAATGCATCCCTGCTCTATGAAAAAACAACTTGATGGCAGTTACACTCCCAGGCACACTTTCAAAATACAGAAACACCTACTCATATTGGTTACCAGGTGCTTCTTCCTGTAGCTCGCTGGATTCATATCTTCCTATAGCTTATTATACAGGAGCTGACATTGGTTCATATCTTCTTGACATTCTTCAAGATTTGGATTACTTCAAGTTTTGCATCGTTCATACATGGTTATTCATTTCCATTGAGTGGATTTGGCAGGAATATGTGTATTATGGCTATTAGATATATGGCTATTCATCTCCAGTAACTGTGTTTGGCAAGGATTTTAAATATTTTTGTATATATTTAAAATAAATGGCATCATCAAAGAGATAAGTTTTTGTTCAGCCATTCATTTTTTAATTTATTTTTGGAGAGATGATGACATGGAGAGATTTGTTGGATGTATAAATCAATGACAATAGTTGGTTTCTCTACCTTCACATACATGCAATGTTTAAATATTTTAAGCTTACATATTTATGGTGGCAAGCAATATCAAATCTATGAGAGAAGATCCAATCATGTTGTTAAGTTCCAGTCCTAAGCGGTATTTATTTTTAGCAGCAAAATCGATTTAAACTTGATCGTGTAATGAGGGGTGTTTGGATGAACCTTGGCCAACTAGAACGCACACGCAGACAACCACGAGGGAACATGCAAATTGGCGAGAGTGTCCATGATTTAAATCTTACTGTTCTAATTTAAGATCAGTAGGAAAGTATAAACAATGAATACATTAAATCTTACAAGTGCACTGGTTTTTAAGCGTACGTGTTGAATTCGGACATTACATGAAAAAGAAATGGACAATTGTCAAAAGAAATTAGGCATGATAGATATACGGTTAAAACAATAAACTCACCTTTCCAAAAAAGACGAATGTGCAGTCCTTGTGCCTCTCGGAGGTGGCTCTGAAACCCCAGACACCCAACTTTCGTTTGTGATCTAGACAACAATATTATTGTTACTTACCGTCTCCTATTAAGTACTCAACAGGATACAATTCGTTGCAGAGCTGGGAAATGTTAGGACGACACAGTTGCTTGTTGTGGTCGCGAGAGTGAAATATCAACCGCGGGATGAAGATGCGGAACTTGGGAGTTGAGTGATGCCTTTGTGTGTCGTGGTACAAGCTTTCCGTCGCTCTGAAAACAACAATGAAGTGAAATATGTGCGCCTTGCAGGTAATAATATTGTAATATATGTTGCAAAGTTGAGTTTCGTCCGTCCTTTGGCCTGTGTAACGATTGGAAGATTTTTTGTTGTAAATAATAATAACGAGGACTTGGATACCTACTTGTTTGTCTAACTGCCTTTGTCGGTGTTAATGGCACTGGCCTCCATGGTATGCCTTGTCCATATAGAGATAGAGATTTGATTTTGGCTGAGGGTGGCCATGGTGAAGTGTAATTAAAAGGGAGCAGTGTATTGCCAAAGGTGGAGACCGCCATGAGGCCCCTTGTTAGGCTTGCAGATGAATGAAGTTTCTAGTGGCGGATGATGATCCTGTGTCTTTCATGGTGTTCGAAAGAATGCTTTGGCAATGAGATTAAAACTGTCTGTTCATTCAATAATGACGCTCGAAAGAATGCTCCCACAATGTAGGACTTCGACCTCTTGAACCAGAACGAGATCAATAGGCTCCTCTTGAACCGGAACAAGTAGTCTCTTGTCCATGACTCAAAACCAACGCAACTACTCACAGGTACTTCAGGGTTTTGGAGCTGGCAACGAGGAGGAGCAAAAGCACTATCCCAATATTGGGAGGAGGAGCATGATCCCAATATTGGGTAAAACATATTATTGAAGTACTGCAACTATTTAGGCGGTGTAGAAAGCAGTGCTTCAGTGATAATGAAGAGGTCGTGAGATAGGAGAACTAAGCATGTCAGACTAGCAGAGTTAATCAGTGATAATGAAGAGGCGGTGAGATCAGAGAACTAAGCATGTCATACTGGCAGAGTTAATAGTTAATATGTCAGACTATTAGAGTTAATATGTCAGACTGTTACTGTTAGACTGATTTAAAGAAACAAGTTAGAGAGCGGTGAGATCTGAGAACTAAGCATGTCAGAGTTAATATGTGTTGTAATCATCAAAGAAATGACAGATGGATCGATAAGGTGTCTTTTCCGGTTTACAGCTGGAGTGATAAGGTGGTTTTCTCGGTCGAGGGAAAAACCTGTCTCTATGTATGCCTCACAAAAAACAAGGTGGTTTGGTAGCAAAGTGGTTTGGTTGACAGGTTTTGCCCTGTTGACAGGTTTTGCTTCACTACCATCTTAATTGAAGAAACTAACAAGGGCAAGCAAGTGGAGGAAGGGAGTGAACTCAAGGAGGGGGCCAAGATCACCATTGAAGTGAGAGCACTTCAAGAACTTGCACACATCATCATTTCTAGTTTATATTTTCATTATTCATAAATAATATTTGAATTTCATTAATTGTTGACTTCTATATTAATGAGTAAGAAAGAATGCTACATAACATTACTAAAATAATTAATATATATCTTGAAGTATATCACATTATATTTAGGAATTCTACAATTGAAATATACATCATCACATCTAAGCAATAGTAAATTAATTAAGAAACATACATCATTAGATATACCCATCAACAATTATACCTTAAAATATCCCCTTAGAGCTAAGTATAGTAACTCTATTGTCCCCTTAGAGCTCACTAACCAGAGTGGTTGGGAAGTAGGTCTATTTGTTAGTTGTGATTAAACTAGAAGGGTAGGCATCCCCTTGCGATGAGGCTAGAATGGTAGGCATCCCCTTGGTGTGGAACCACCATCATCCCCTCTCCAAATGTTTTGACCCTTGCTAAGTCATAAGTTACCTAATTAATACTAAGTGACTCAAGCTATAAATCCTTTTATGGTTTAAAAAAAACAATTAAACCTAGAAATATAGATTTAATACAATATAATATTAAATATAATTTAATATAATATAATACTTACTAATTTAATACAATATAAGATTAAATATAATTTAATACAATATAAGATTAAATATCATTTACTATTATATAATACTTACTATTTGCAGCTTAAAACATCATTTAATACAAAATAATACTTATTATTTGCACGTTGTCAACAGAAGACAACTCAATACCATTGATGTTATAGCATGTACGAATGGAATTTGAAAAGAAATCTACTTTCAGATTTGATGATCTAATGAAACATATTACACATTTTAAATAGTGCCTTACACATTTTAAATAGCTTATTAAAAATAAATGAAAAATATTTAAGAATATAAGCTTATTCTTAATTATATTAAACTTATTTTTTTATATTTTAACATAAAATATATGTTTCAACACCAGTTAAAGTAGAAAAAAAAAATGGAATAAAAAAAAGAAAGTTGAGTAGTTGATATGAACTATAAGTTAAAAAATGATTTTTTTTTTAATTTCATTTTAGGCATTCTTGAGAAAATATGTCACTATCTCAAACCTAAAACTCCACCTACTCAAATGGCAGTGACAGATTTGAGAATTGACCGATCGCGGCTACAGATTTTTGAATTGACCGATTGAAGATGACCGGATGTGTGTTTTAGTTAATGTGCAAAGAACGCCATTGAAGACTTTGTCGTATCTTTTGGAATATCATATGATCTGTACCCAGTTTTAAATGCGTCAATCTCGATAAGGTGTCTTTTCCGGTTTACAGCTGGAGTGATAAGGTGGTTTTCTCGGTTGAGGGCAAAACTTGTCTCTATATATGCCTCACAAAAAGCAAGGTGGTTTGATAGTAAAGTGGTTTGGTTGACAGGTTTTGCCCTGTTGACAGGTTTTGGAAAAAACATGTCCCTATATATGCCTTCGGCATAATAAACTTATAATTTATAATATATGTACATAATAACATTACTTTATAAGTTTAATGTAAATTAAATTATAAAGTTATAGCATATAAGACAAACTTAGATATTAAAATTTAAAAATCATAAACCATACTAGATATTAAAATGTAGTTCGAATGTGATTTTGGGTTATGGAGGACAGGGCTTTGTGACAGGTCGGAACAGCACTCGGAACAGGAGAACAGATAGCACCACAGGACACACTGTCGGCTTCCAGCAAGCAGCTGTCGAATGATAGTGAGGGTCTAGGGCTCTACCAGTGACCGTTGAGAAGATTATATAACTGCGCAGGAAAATGGTCAACAAGCCCACAAAGAAGGATGCGTTTCACTCTGTAAGAGATCTGTTCCGGAGCAATCCTGACGAATCCGGATCCAATCCGGGGATCAGCGGATCCATCCCCCAAGGCGGACGGATACAGTAACATAGCATTTTCATAGACAACAATAAGGCACTTAACTTTTAACTAAAGAATGTCCAAGAAACTAGCTGCATAAAAGCTTTTTTCACCCAACTGAAGGTATCTACTATCTGCTGCAGATACCACCCCAAGACGGGCTATGAGGCCACCAGGGTGAAAGAAACAAGCTACAGGATTCTCTCTCTCTCATCCCAACCCATTTTCTCTCATGCTCAGCCAACCTGCTCACCACAGAGCATTACAGGCATCTCATCCATCCATCAACAACAAAGGAGCTCTCTCCCACTGCCCCACACAACACAAGGAAGGCCTACCCTTCCTCTGCTCAACAGTTCCTCAAAGTACCCTCCCCTTACAATGCTGTTCAGTGTGCAAAAAAGGCCAATCTGCTGTATGCTTTCTGAAAATTCCCTGCCAAAACAATACTTGGCTCTCAAGCATCCAAACAGCAGCAAATGCAGTGGGTGAAAGTTTCCTGACTTGCCTAGCCTCCATGCTCACCTACAGCCATCATTCTTTCATCAAAAATGCCTGCAATTTTTCCCTTAATGGCACTGATTCAAGTCAATTTCCAGATTTCCCATAGATAGCAAAGGAGAACACAGTATGAACAGCATAGAGCATGAACATGAGAGAGCTGGAACAAATGATAGAGTCAATGGAATGAGAGGATTGGTGACCTGATAGCTGACATTACTTCTGACTACATGAATGTAGGACTCTTACAATTCCCATAATGATTGTACTCAGCCCATGCTACCGTAAATTGGTGAGAGGACTTTCCCACCAACCTCTTACATGCATTTAATGATTGGTTTTAATCTAAGTCACATGGTTCAAGTTAGAGTTCGGCAATTCTACAAAAAATGAACAATGAATATTTTGGTAATAAAATTCGCATTTAAGTTCGACAGACTATAAAATTAGAAAATTAAAAGATTTATGTTATAAAATTTAATATACTTATTAAAAACATAATAAAATAAAAATAGCATGCCATAACATAAAAATATATATACATTAAATTCGAGAATATATATAATTTAAATTAATTTATTTTAGAATTATATAATTTAATTAATATAAGTTCTATGAATAATAGAAATTATAAAATTTAAATTAATTTATTTTATAATTATATAATTTTATTAATATAAGTTCTATGAATAATAAAAATTATAAAATTTAATTATATATTATATAAATTATATATACATAAATTAAATTTTATGTATAAATATTAAATTTATATTTATTCATAACCTAATCATATGTTACTAGTTTATATCTAAGCTTATATGTTATAATGTGGGTGCATGCACGAATGGGCAAATCCTGATTCAAGGCGGAGGTCGTGTACTGGCATTCCGATTTCCACTGCAGCCGCATTCCTATTTCACTTCGGGCAATGCATATGATTTCTCTTTGGGCAAGCAGGACTCCAAGAGTCATATGGAGTGTTTCTCCCAACGGAATTAAGGTCGAACCCAAATCTGCAAAAACAAAACTAAGCAGGGTATTGTATATAATCTGTGTAGCTCAACGAGTATAACCAGGGCAGAAAATTTTCGAGCGTCGACATCAAGCAAAGAAAGAAAACTAGCGTCGGGATTTGAAGTCTATGTGGAGGAAACTGGAATGAAAACTAGAGTCTAGCATCGAGCGGTGTCAATTTTCACATATGCACTCTATGTGACCAATTTTCAGATCTGAAAATTTCTACCTAGTGAGCTAACAGTCAAACCCTAGCTGTTATCACTAAACAATTTTACACTGAATTTTTTGACTGAAAATTATATGCAGCGGAAACATAAAAGATCGGAGATGGATCATCAACACAACTGAGACAAATTTCTGTTCTGTAAATTTTATCCAATTCTGAAAATCTGAGGGCAAAACCAGCCCTCCTGGTCAACACACTTTGACCAAAATTCAGGACAACCTTGTCCTCCTCAAAAACAGTAAAATCGCCAAAAATACACGGAAATCACCTCTGCCTGGCAAAATCTGTTGCTACCACTGTACGGCCTGCTGACGCCAACAGTACGGACTGCTACACCTGCCCAAGAACCCTCGCACGTGCAGCCTGCAGTACCTCACACGTGCGTCCTGAATTTCCTTCACACATGTGGTTGTTATACGGCTGATTCTCCTATCACGTGTGGCTGTATGGATGCCTCACACGTGCAGCTTGTACCTTTCTCCTCACATGTGCGTTGCTTCTCTTCTCTTTTCTCACATGTGTGCCACCTTTGGTTGGAAAAGATGACTTCCTTGGCTTGAGACAAAAACAGAGAATCACCTCCAAACCCTAGGCCAGATTTGCCTCACAATTGCAGAATTTCCTTGCTGAAATTTCCAAGCTCCTAGCACAAGTGCACCTCACTTATGCTATCTCCATCATGCGCAATGATCTAATGTCACAATGACTTGTCATTTATTTATACAAGTCCAAAAGGGTGTGTCAAAGAGCCCTTCTACAAGTCAACATTAAATTAGAATATTTTAATCTCCTCTTGTGGGTGTGGAACCCCCAATGCTGTATATCTCGTCTCAGGGAAAGTATCCGCGAGGGTCCGGAATGTAACTTATCAGCGACATCAGTGGAAAATATCGGAAAAATGTCGTAAGACCTCAAAAAAATACAAAAACACTCATTTTTTTCAATTTTTTAAACATGTAAAGCAACAAAAACATCAAATAAACACATTGCTACATAAATATGAAAATACAACTAATGAATAAGATGCTTAAGATGTCAAGTGGTCACATATCATTACTAAACTGAAAATTCTGAAACATGTTCCTGATAGGATGATAGTAGATACAAAATCACTTCAAATGATCAAAATAAATGTATCTCATGAGATGAATCATCATGAGGCATCTAGATACTAAATAGTACATAATAAAACGAAAATGATAGATCATAGGAATCCAAATCATTGATTCCCTCTAGGTTGTGCCGCTCTAGCCCTTTTACGGGTAAAGGGCACCACTTTTCCTCTGGAAGCAGTAGGTGGTCGTGGAGGTACTCGGGATGAGCTTGGAGTGGAAGCTCCAACTGCTCCAGATGCTCCATCTGAGGTGGTAAGTGACGGGAACGAGGTGGAAGGCAAAGTGTGTTGCCTCCTCCCAGTCCCAACGGACCCAAGTCCAACTTCAAGTATGTCTCTCCGTGGAGGTGGTGGTGGCATTGGATCCACTAGAAGTCCAATCTCCTCCTTGGCCTCTGTATCCACTGGAAGTGGAACATCGTCCTCCTCCTCCTCCTCTGTTGTCGCCGCCTCCCTCAAATCATCTGCATGCTCCTCCTCCAACCACTCGAGTGCCTCCTCCATCTCAAGCTCTTGAATCTCCACCCTCCACTGACTAGTGGTGTCAATGTCATCCAATGAAATGGCCTCTATGTCAGGTTCTTTGTCAAGTTGTTTCACCCACAACCTTAGATTGTAGTAGACACATACCAAGTCATTAAGGCATTGGGTACCATATCAATGTGTGATTGGTTTGCAATACGCATAATTTCTGGGCTACTATTTAGACAAATATCCACATCAAACCCAGTGATTTTGGCAAGGTGGTACTTCAAGAGACTAATTCCTACATAAATTATTTTGCCGCAAAGATTGCATGTCAATATTTGTCTATTGGGAAGTTCTATTGGTTCACCATACACCCACATTGGATCCAATGCCTTCGAAATTTTGTTTAGGTGAAAATATTAAACCTGTGGCACAAAATAAAACCAAAATAAACACATGATAATGCAAAGGTTAAATAATGAGAGCTAGATGAATGTAGAATGATTGAATCTTCCATTCAAAAACAACAAGAAGATGCACATTGCAAATCCTAGCTTAACTCTAGAAAAACAAAGTTCAAACTTCAAACAAATGAAAGAAAAACGTTTTGGATCATACCTGGAAATCTTGATGGTTTGAATGATTGAATGATGAATCCCCACTTCACGATCTCTTCGCTAATGGCAACAAGATCCTTGGCTTTCTCCTCCTTGGATAGATGCAGAATGACTTCCCTCACACCTCTCTAGCTCTCTCACACCTTGGAAATGAAACAATGAGTGAAAAAACAACCCGCAACCGTTAAAACCCCTTCACGCGCACTTTTTCCTCCTTTTTAGCCAGCAGGCCGATATTTCCCATTGACTCGCGATATTTTCAGAATATGTCGCGACACATTCAATATGTCGGATATGTCGCGACATTTTCCAAACAAAATACCGGCCCCCTCTATATCTCGGCGATATATCTAATATATCGGCAAGATATACAACATGGGAAACCCCATCACAAGCCCACAAGACATATCATCTTGCCCATGAATCCCTAT
>ML783577.1:1066897-1081407 GCA_009831015.1 Picea engelmannii | reverse complement strand
TTGGATGTCTTCCTTGGTGGTTGATGATGTAGGCCCCTCGATGTGTTCCAGGGAATCCTTGCTCGGTGCTTGGATTGATCCTTGGATGTGTTTGCTTGGTGATTGATGATGTAAGTCCCTAGATGTGTTCTAGGCCGCCCAGATGTGTTCTCGGGTAACCTGGTCTGGGACCAGGTGGTTCTTGGTTGAGTACCAAAATGTGATGATGTGTGATCTTCTTCTCTCCTGGGATGGTCCATGAGACCTAGGAGCAGCTACAAAGATGGACATGACCACATCATTAATGTTTCCTCTTATGCAGTGATGATAAAATCTTATAAGTTATCATGAGACTCATGTGGACACGTTTGCCATTGAAGAAGACCGCCTTGACTTTGTCTTGTAGCCTCCTCTTGCTTGAATCTCGTTCCCCTTATTGTTTGATGTGGTGTTGGTCTTTTATAAGTCACTTTGACTTATTTGATTTTTTTTTAATTAATATTTTTTATTAATTAAAAATGTTAATTATTATTTGTTTTAATTATTAGGTTTTTAATAAGCCTAACCCTAACCCTTTCCTAGACTATAAAAAGGAACCTACCCCTCTATCATTCTTTCACACTCATCCATCCTTACTCTCTTCTCTTGGTCTGAATTTCTACGGCTATCTTTTTCAGTTTGTTCCTGTGGGTGCGGCCTCCTTGGAGCTTCCTATCTTGTTTTTAGGTGCGGCCTCCTTGGTTTTCTCTCTAGTGCTCACTGTAATTTTTCTTGCTGGTGTGTGGCCTTTCTCTTTGCTGTGGCAGGGCGCCGCTGCCCTCTCTTTGCTGTAGTAGGGTGTCGCTGCCCTCTCTTTTGTTGGTGAAGGTGTCGCGGCCTCCTCCTTGCTTCGTTCTAAGCTGTCGTTGGGTTCCCTATGGCTGTCGCTGCCTCAGAGGCAGCCCTTGATTCCTCCTCAGATGCTACTGGTGTCTTTTATTGTTGTCTCATGCTTGCTTCCTCTGCTTACCATTTTTTGTTGTAGGGTTTGACAAGCCCTAATTTGTTGTAGCACTACAGTACATGTTGGACAGCTTTTGTTTGGGCCTGTAATCTTGTCTTTGAGGTTTTTATCTATGAGTACTTCTTGGCAAAATGTTCACTTAAGATCATGATGAGATCAAACCCTTGAGGGTTTTGATCCATGACCTTTGACAGCAATTTCTGAGCATATTAAAAGAGGACAGCAACATAACATCTAAGGTAAATTTGTACTTGAGGTAATGTTCAGTTATTACATTGTTTATTATCAGATCTGATGTTCAGAATATTATTACTTATGATCAGAATAGTTCATGCTTAGAATTGTTTACTACATGTTCAAATCTATTGTAATGTTTCTGTGTTTAATCTACTTCAGAAACTTTTGTTTAGTTTGCTGATCTATACCTACTGTAGTGAAGAAAAGTAAAAGATATTTCTGTTCTATATTTTCCCTTAAATTCTAACAAGGTGACCTCATATAAATAGAGGTCACCTCACATTTCATTTTGACATAACTCACTTGAGAATTACATATTACATGGCTGAAATTTTCGCCCTACTTGGGAATTTTGCTCTATCTCTCTCTTGAATGTCTCTTGGATGCTAGTACTTTGTCTATTGGTGAAGATAACTAAGGCGCTATCTCTTGGAAGGCTTGTTCTTGGTATTTTGGTGGAATATACTTGATGGGTTTCTTCATGTTATCATTGGAATTGGTAAGGAATTTATTCATTTATTGTTTGGTTTCTTCTTGTTTCAAGCATTGATTTGTCTAGACCCTTGGAAGAGTACAAGGGCATACACCCTCCATCAAGTCTACCTTGTTATCTTTGGATAAACTATATTTTTGCAAAGGTTGCTAGGAGGAGTAACATGGCTTACACCCTCCTAGATTTACCTTGCTAGTTTTGTTTGCTCTAGGGAGTAAAAGGGCTTATACCCCTAGAGAAGTAACAAAACTAGCTCCTACACAAGAGACTCCATAACCCAATTGATTTGGCACTAGTCTAAGTTGTATTGGATATGTAATATTCTTGCATTGGTATACGTGAATTTAAGAGATATTGCAATTGTTCAAATTGGATTATTTTCTATATGTTATAAGCATTATTGTGCCCTAAGGGCATCTTCTTTAGCCAAGTAATTATCTCTATTGTTATAAATTAATAATAATAATAATCTATTTTTAAGATCACGGCCAAGCCACACCAAATTGGTGTATGAGACCCCCTTGTTTGTGGGATAAGGGACCCCCTCCGCCCAGCAATTTGACTGGTAAAGTCTACGGAGGTATACATACCCTACCCCCCTCTGGATTTGAACTTGTGACCTCTTAGGAGGAAACACATGTTCTTAACCATTAGGCCCACTCAAGCTGTATGCTACAGCCATTAGGGTTGTTGCAAAAGCATCTTTCTTTCAATCTTTGTTCACTGTTCTACCGCTGAAATTTACTTGTGAACCTAGATTATTGTTTTACTAAATATTGGCTATCATTTGGACAGTTTACTTGTTGATTTTTGTGGTTAGATCTTATTGTTGTAGCAATTGTTTGCTACAGCCACTTTGTTGTCATAAAAACTTGTTGATAACATCACATAACAGCCACTAATCACCACCAAAGTCTTGCTTTAATCATTGGAAGTTTGACTAGTCATTGCTAACTTTATTTCTGATATCTTGTACTAGATTTTGGATGGTTAAATTTGCAGCTATTGACATCATTTATTGCTGGTCTATATATTTCCATATTGTTGCAATTTGGGACAGCAAAGGTTCTTGCTTGTTTCTCTTTGGTTTAAGGCTTTTATATCTATCATTTGTCTTGTTCTGGGTAGGGCTAACATTGTTTTGCAGGTACACAACACTTGGAAACCATTCTCCATCTACAAGACTCATTCTCAAACCTTACTCCTCCAATCTTGACCTATAGGGGTGTTCATCGATCATTCTCACACTTTCCATCTCAATCCCTCTAGGGTCACCGGGATTCCCCCCTTGTGTTGATTTCATCATCACTAAAGTGAGGGAAGTGTCTATCTAAGGTGACAGTGGGTAGGTACTCTCATAGTTGTTTCACCTTTGTGACTTGGGTTGGGCTTTTCCCAAGCTACACTCTGTGCGATAACACAACAAATTGTGGATGAGAAAACCAAGAAAATTATTATTTTATGAGGAAGGTAGAGACTAGTCGTTACAATAAAAACTATATAAGGCTAGCCCCTCCTCTCATTTGATGTCGTTGGAAACTTTGTGAGATCATAATGCCATAATTTTGAACTCAATTCTCTTATGTCACTGTGGATTGTCTACTGTAATGCTTGTTTTTCTTGGCCAAGGATATTCTTATTGTGCTTTAACAAGTTTCTCGAGATAATTGCAAGAGGTGATTAATCAATCCATTGAGGGGCTACATAGTCACGTGGAGGAAAGGAACTAGACTCTTCGTCCCTTCCATTTCCTTGTGGGTGCCTAGTGAAACAACCCAAGTTCTTCGACCAGCTTCCTTGGAAATAGCTTCAACTAAGCGGTTGTTTGTCACTTTGACCCAAGTCGATTGATTGTCTTGGAGACCATCCATCAAGGAGCTTTCCTAGCAAATCCAAGGAGCATCCTATCTCTTTTAAAATTTCTAGTATTAGGGACGATAATCCTTCGACTCCAAACCCAATCAACTAGAAATCCAAGGCCGATCTTGAACTTGTGTGATCACAATCACTCAAACCAAGAGCCATCTAAAAGGTAAAAAGAGGTAAAGTTTTCTCTCAATTTCTTCAACCAACTATTTCTAAAATTAAATCATTCATCTTATTATAAAAATATAAAAATGTTTTCTGCGTTTTTAGTGTATTTTGCAAATCTGATATAACATGGAAGCAAAGAAACATCTCATTTCCATCCACTCTATCCAAGGTACAAATAATATAAATCAATCCAGCAAATGTTCAGCTGGTACCTCCCACTCTTCTCCACGAAATTTAGGAAGGCTACATTCCCATTCACCTCTACTAGGCTCTGGATTAGGGAAACCAACTATCCTTGAAAAATCACAGAAAGCATACCTCTGATCTAAAATCTTGTCCATTTCAAACCAATGGAGTCGCCAATAGATTTTCGAACAATGGAGTCGCCATGGTGAAAGATGAGCAGTCAGAACAATGTGTCCAGCTTCAGTTCACCATCTAAAACTGGATCTTTTCATTGTCGTTCTCCCAGGAAAGATATCTTCACTTTCGTCCCCGACAACGGTGCCATTAATGTTAGCACTGAGAGTCACCCTCAGACTGCAAGAGGATAAGTCCAGTACCCATCAAAATGTAAATGTATTGAAATGGTTTGAGTAGGTGGATTAGTAAGACTGCAGGGAGAGGAAAAGATAACAAAAGTAATTGCAGATCGGTTTGGACCGTTGGGCTATAGAGTCATAAGTATCGTGAATAATGAAGGCATTTAAACTGCCTATTAGACATAAGGATTTATGTGGTGATGAGGAGAAAGAAGACAGAATGTGTTTGAGTGATAAACTATGAAACATGGGCAAGATGACAGCAAATCCTCTACCGCCTCAAGAATCCATAGATCAGAGAGATTACATCCAAACAAGAAGAAACAACAAGCGTCTAGCGATGAACCATGAAAGATGGGCAAGATGACAGCAGATTCTCTACCGCCTCAGGAATCCATAGATCAAAGAGATTACATCCAGAGAAGAAAAACAGAACATCATGTAAACTAAGAAGACAGTCTGATAAAAACAACTCAAAGGAATCTTCAATAACATAATATTTACAATCCAAACCCTCGAGCCTACAAACTGAAAAATACAGAGCTCTGCTCCTAAAACTCTCTCGGCTCTCCAACCTCTGAAAACCCCCCTTTACAAAATCTCAAACTGATTTATTTATAATCAGATCAGTTCACAACTGCCAGAAGTGTGATCTGGCCATCCATTCAAAGCTTTCGTCTACGCATCCTTCTGTCAGACTGTGTGTGTTTCCTCCTGTCATACGCAAGTTCGGATCAACATGGGCCTGCAAGAAGAAATCGTCCATCGTGGTACCTCGGGCTGGCAGTTCTGTCTCCTCGGCCATAGCTTCCAAGTTTCCCATTTATGGATTGAGCTGAGGTTTCAGCTACTGGTCCTTTTTCATTAAATGAATCCTCCTTGGGATCAGGGCGCAGCTGGACGATTAGGGGGCGACCACGTGTTGCTCTTGGATTTGAGGTTATATAAGCACGTGATTGTGGGGCCGTCAAAGGCAGTTTGGATCCACATCGCTATTGAGCCCGCAATTCACCACCTCCCGCCACGTAGCACTTTCGCTATACCACGGTTTCGATTGCGGGACCGCTCAAGGATTTTAACGCTCGAGCAAGTTGCGTCCCCGCAATGAAGCGTGGTCGTTGATCTAGTTGCGATCCGCGATCTGGGCACCTCTGCTAATTTATCGCCCCCGCTAAAGTTTAACTGCCTGCCAACACTAGGATCCTTCTAACTGCGCTTAGAGATGGCACTACTTTTAGCACTCGGGGACTTTTGACGTTGAACAATAACACCTCCTGGAGGACGATCTCTCGATGCTGACGTAGTGGCCTAGCGTCACTATGTTGACGTGTCATGAAAAGAGGGATGACACATGTCACGTGGAAATGAGCGAATGACGCAACCAAATGGTCGAGAATGATTGCCACATGTTGGCACCAGATGGATGCCACGTGTCACGACTGATGAGGGCACCATATGTCAAAACTGATGGGTGCCAAGTTCTTTAGCATTTTGAACATATAGAGCTGGCATAAATCTGGGAATAGTACGGGCTCGGGTGACATGGCGACCTGAAATGAATGTTGGAGCTTCGAAGTGAACGACGATCGTCGATCTGCGGAGGACACGCAGCAGAGATCTGTGGACTTCGGGAGAAATTCCTTCGGAGGAAAACGGGAGGGGAAGTCCCGAAAGGCAAAAGTCTTGAAGTCCCGAAGTAAATCGTGACCATTGCTCTGAGGAGGACACGCGGCAGAGATCTTTGAACTTCGGGAGAAATCACTTCGGAGAAAACGAGAGTGGGGAAGCCGAAACTCCCGAAGCCCGAAGTCCCGAAGTGAATCTTGATCGTCCGCTCTGGAGGACGCATGGCACCTGATCTGCAACTTCGGGAGAAATTACTTCAGAGGAAAACGAGAGTGGGGAAGCCGAAACTCCCGAAGCCCAAAGTAAATTATGACCGTTCGATCTGGAGGGACATGTGGCACTTGATCTGCAACTCCGGGGCTTCTGCCTGGTCGTTAAACCTACTGCAACTTTGACATTTTGAATGCATGAGAGTCATTGATTAGAACTACTCCTGGGATCTCCGTCGTTGAAAAATAAATCCGCTCACCGCTTGTATGTCAGCTCAAAACAGATTGCTCTGAAAGTCGCGCTTTGTGCTCATGGTTGTTTCCTGTGCAAGCAAAAGACTTGGGCGACTTGCTATGACCCTTGACAACTTTATGTGATAACACCTTCCATTTCCTTGTGGGTGCCTAGTGAAACAACCCAAGTTCTTGGACCAGCTTCCTTGGAAGTAACTTCAACTAAGCGGTTGTTTGTCACTTTGACCCAAGTCAATTGATTGTCTTGGAGACCATCCATCAAGGAGCTTTCCTAGCAAATCCAAGGAGCAACCTATCTCTTTTAAAATTTCTAGTATCGGGGACGATAATCCTTCGACTCCAAACCCAATCAACTAGAAATCCAAGGCCGATCTTGAACTTGTGGGATCACAATCGCTCAAACCAAGAGCCATCTAAAAGGTAAAAAGAGGTAAAGTTTTCTCTCAATTTCTTCAACCAACTATTTCTAAAATTAAATCATTCATCTTATTATAAAAATCATACCCTAGCTTAGTTCTTCAATTCTATATRTTTTAAGCTAGTAGATCTTGGAGATTTTGACACTTGGGAATTTCCCTACCCCAAGATAAGTTTACCCTTGAGTTTTTGRGCTTTATTAGACATATTTTACAAGGGTTTCTTGGAGGATAGTGTGCAGATCTGCGTTATTATTGTTGAAATTAGTGCGGCTGCATGATCCATTATGTTGAAGGATGRCTGAAGACCCTAGTTGAGGACTAGAGCCCCCAGCACACTTCTGGGTTTCTTGGTATGAGACCAAGCAGTGAGAGCCATGGAAAAAGACCCTAGTGAGGGCCACCAGTATATGACTGGGGTTCTTGGTCTTGGACCAAGCAGTAAGTCCCTAGATGTGCTCTAGGGCCCCTGGATGTGTTCTAGGGAATTCTTGCCTAGTGCTTGGATTGATCCTTGGATGTGTTCCTTGGTGGTTGATATAAGTCCCTAGATGTGTTCTAGGGCCCCTGGATGTGTTCCAGAGAACCCTTGCTTAATGCATGGGCTAATCCTTGGTCTTGTACCTTGGTGGATAAGACCCTAGATGTGTTCTAGGGCCCCCAGATGTGTTCTGGGGCAACCTGGTCTTTGACCGGGTAGATCTTGATGAAATACCAAGATGTGTTGATGTGTGATCCTCTTCCTCTCTCCCAGGATGGTCCATGAGACCTAGGAGTGCCTATGAAGATGGACATGACCACATTGTTGATGTACCCTTTTATGTAGTGATGATAAAGTTTATAGGTCATTATGAGACTCATATGGACATGTTTTGCCATTATGGACCCCCCTTGACTTTGTCTTAAAAGGTTCCCCCTTATTGTCTTGATTTCCCTCTTGTTTTATGTGATTGGGGTTTTTATAATTCACATTAATATTAATTGACATTTAATTAATATTTATATTAATTAATTGTCAATATTTTATTATTATTATATTAGCCCTAACCCCTCTCCCTAGCTATAAAAAGAACCCTACCCTCTAGCATTTCATTACATACACTCACATTCACTCTCTCTTTGTTGCGACTACCTCAGTTACTCTCTCCTTGTGTGGTGCGGCCTCTCCTTTTGGTGTATCAGTTTCAAATATGAGTTATTAGCTTGGTCTTGGTGTTCGCTGGGAGCTTCTTCTTCTTTTTGTTGGTGTATGAAGTGTTGTTGGTGCCTCCTGTGGTTGTCGGACCTGTCTATCTGAGTTGAGGTGCCTCCTTTGGCTGTCGGATTTGTCCTCAAGAGCCACAAACCTAAGTACAGGTGTTGCGACCCCTTTTCTGAGTTGTCTGCTTGTTGTGTGAAGGTCGCGGCCTCTCCTCTTGGTTGTCGCGTGTTGAGTTGAGGCTCATGTGGGTGTCCTTCTTGCTGTCTAGATGTATCCTATGTTGTTTCAGTTGTGGAGGGTTTGTTGTTTCAGTTGTGGAGGGTTTGTTGTTTCAGTCTTGGAGGTCTTGTTGTTTTCTGTTGTGATGCTCTTGTTGTCTCAAGTTGTGGACAACATCTTTTGGGGGTCTATATCTTTGGCAAAACTGTCTTTTCAGTCCATATGACAGAGATCAAACCTCTAAGGTTTGATCCATGAACCTAAAACAATTTCTGAGAATATTTTAGAGGTCTACATTCACACATGTGACAGGTACATCTTTCATTGATCAGGAGGTAAGCTTGAGGTTTGTTTTTACACTCGGAAATTTTGATTATCTTCAGAATTTAATGTAGATCTATTTATATCATTTCTTACATGTGTTGATCTAGTGAACAGAAATTTAAAAGCATTATTGTTTTTCAATTTTTCCCTAATTCTAACATGGAATCAGAGCTTAGGGCGTGAAAAGAGCTCAAGAATTGCAGACTTGAGCTTGCGTAGATCCATTTCTTAGCGTTTGTTTTGCAGATCAGCAGTAAATTCATTTCATAAACTGATCAAGAACTCGTCATGGCCTCATCTTCAGTCAAGGCAGAAGATAGGCTTGAAGGGGCCTCCAACTTCAATGCTTGGAAGTGTAGGATACTCAACATCCTAAAAGAGGGTGACTTGGATGAGCTGGTTATCAGGGTAATAGAAGAACCCACTTCAAATATTGGCAGGGCAGCGTACAAGAAGAGGCAGGCCAAAGCTAAAAGAGTCATTTTTTACTCAGTTAAGGACAGCATGATGCCCATCATTGGTCATCTAAGGACTGGTAAAGAATGCTTTGATGCCCTAGCAAATCTCTATGAAAAGAAGGCTCCAATTCAAAAGAGAATATGAAGAAACAACTACGTACATTAAGGATGGAAAAGGATGAAACCATCGTTGCCTTCTTCTCCAAGATTGCTCAAACAAGAGATCAGCTTACAGCAATAGGAGTTGATGTGGATGATGATGACCTTGTACAAACTGCAGTTGATGGACTCCCTGAGTCATGGGGAATCTTTCTTGCTTCAGCCAACAGAAGAGAAGCTCAACCGAACTTCGAGAGATTATGGCATGATTGCTTAGAAGAAGAAGGAAGACTCAAAAGTGTAAATGAGCACTCAATTGTAAGAGATCATGCCCTTTCAGCTAAAGCCAGGAGATGGAAGAAGTTTTCTCAATCCAAAGGCAAAGGTAAGAAACCTCAAGATAAGTTATCTCATCTTCATCTTCATTTATCTAAAGTAAGATGTTTTAACTGCAATAAGCTAGGACATTATGCAAAAGATTGCAGGAACCCTCCCTCTCAGCAGAGAAGAAAAGGTAAGTTCCATGCCTCAGTTGCCATTGAAGAAGCAGAGCCTCAACAAGAACCTCAAAGAAGAAGAACTAGGGTTGACACCAAAGAGCAAGAACAACACCAAGAATTTTATCTCATCTCAGCCCTCTCTGGCACTATAACCAAGTCGGAGGAGGTTTGGTTAATGGACAGCAGTGCCTCCAAACACATGACAGCCTTCAAACAGAATCTTGCAAACTATCGGGATAAGAAGTTCAATGTAAAGGTAGAACTGGGTGATGATGGTACATATGACATAAAAGGGTTTGGATCTACTTCATTTCAGCTTCAATCGGGTATTGTATTTCATATTGATGAAATTCTTTATGTTCCTGATTTAAATAAAAATCTCATCTAGTTACAGTGTCAGAAAGCAAAGGATACTCAATAGCCTTCACCAAAGGGAAGGATCTCATGTGGCCCTCAAATGGAGATTTGAGCTCTGCCATGACTATCGGAACTCGTGAGAGTGGACTTTACAAAATCACAGGTCAAGTTGTTCAAGCATTAGCTCACGAGATGATAAACCCTTGCGAGCTCTGGCACAAAAGGCTTGGACATCTCAACTACAATGCGCTTCCAGGTTTGCAAAAGATGGTAACAGGTATGCCAGTGTTTTCATTTGAGCATGATAGTGTTTGTAAAGTCTGTGCTCTCGGTAAGAATACAAAGAAAGCTTATCCTCACAGCAATAGGAAAATTAATGGCATTTTAGATCTTATTCATTATGATCTTTGTGGACCTATGACTACTCCATCTATGAATGGTTGTCTTTACTATATCATTTTCATTGATGATTGTTCTCATAAAACTTGGATTTATTTTTTGAAGACTAAAGATGAATCTTTCAGCAGATTTCAAGAATCTTGTTGAGAATCAGACAGATAGACACATCTGGGTTTTCAGAACAGACAATGGAAAAGAATTTGACTCCTACAAGTATGATGAACTCTGTCGGGCTTTCGGGATTAAGAGGGAGTTGACTGTGCCTTATAATCCCCAGCAGAATGGGGTTACAGAAAGAAAGAACAGAACGATCTGTGAAGCAGCCAGAGCCATGATGTATGATCAGAATTTACCGTTATCTCTTTGGGCTGAAGCTGCAAGTACTAC
Organism: Picea engelmannii; assembly: GCA_009831015.1. Taxonomy (NCBI): domain Eukaryota; kingdom Viridiplantae; phylum Streptophyta; class Pinopsida; order Pinales; family Pinaceae; genus Picea; species Picea engelmannii. The sequence goes on along the minus strand of ML783577.1, from coordinate 1,070,669 downwards.
AGTCTACATTCAAAACAGGTGTCATCATAAAGCCCTTGAAGAGAAAACTCCAGAAGAAGTTTTCACCAATATAAAACCCTTAGTTGATCATTTGAGAATCTTTGGCAGTCCATTCTATATTCATATTCCAAAAGAAAAGAGGACTAAGTTAGAGCCCTCCGGAAATAAAGGAACTTTTGTGGGATACAGTGAAACCTCAAAGGCTTACAAAATTCATGTCCCGGGTCAAAAGTTCAATGAGGTCAGCAGAGACGTGACTTTTCATGAAGAAGCAACTTTTCGTCGTGCCAGAGAACTTCCATGTGATACAGAGAAGCAGGAAGCTTCATCTCCTGAACCTTCAGATTCACCTCTTCCAGATGTGCAAAGGGAGGAGACCTCAGAGCCTTCAGTGGATCCCACAAGGGATACTATTGAGTTTCCCTTGGAGAAACCTCATGTTAAAAGGAAACCATCCTGGTGCCGGGAAATTCTAAAAGAAGCAGAAAAGCATGCAGCACCTAAAGGCACCTTCAGAGAAAGCAAGAAACCAAATAAGTACTCTGGCCTAATAGCTCAATTAAATCTTGTGATCGACTCAGAACCTTCCACCTTTGAAGAAGCCTCCAAACATCAAGTGTGGAAAGATGCAATGATAGACGAGTATGATTCAATTCTAAAGAATGATGTATGGGCTGTGGTCCCAAGACCTCGTGGAAAATCAGTGGTAACCTCCAAATGGCTTTACAAAATAAAGCATGCAACAGATGGCAGTGTTGAAAAATTCAAGGCTAGATTTGTGGCTCGTGGCTTCTCTCAGAAAGAAGGAATTGACTATGACGAGATCTTTGTTCATGTTGCCAGATATACTTCCATCAGAATCATTATCTCTCTTGCTGCAGTTTTTGGTTGGAAACTTCACCGGATGGATGTTAAGACTGCTTTTCTTAACGGTGAAGTTGAGCAAGAGGTTTATATCGAACAGCCTGAAGGGTTCGTGATTCATGGGAAAGAATCCCATGTGTGCAAACTCAAAAAAGCCTTCTATGGATTGAAGCAAGCTCCGAGAGCTTGGTATGGAAGAATTGACAGCTTTCTACAGAGTCTTAGGTTCACCAAGAGTATAGCAGATCCCAATATTTATATAAAGATTGTACAGAATCATCTTGCTGTCTTAGTATTATATGTGGATGATCTGTTCCTCACAGGAGATGAAAATTTGATAGCTCAAACTAAGAGGGAGCTTTCAGCAGAATTTGAAATGAAAGACTTGGGTCTTATGCATTATTTTTTGGGCTTAGAGGTGTGGCAGAAACCAAGTGAGATCTTTCTCTCACAGAGTAAGTATGTAGTTGATGTACTCCGCAGATTTGGCATGTTGGACTGTAAGTCCATGTCCACACCGATGATTTCTAACCTGAAGAAGTTAAAAGACCAAGTTACAGGTATAGATTATATCGATAGATCATTGGGTCCTTGATGTATCTTGTACATACCAAACCGGACATTTGTTATGCAGTGAATTCTCTCAGCCAGTTCATGTGTGAACCGAAGCATATTCATATGGTTGTTGTTAAACATATTTTGAGATATGTTCAAGGGACTATAGCCTATGGGCTTAGATACACTTCCAGTGGAGGTGTAATGCTTCATGGATATACAGATTCAGATTGGATGGGAAGTACAGTGGACCGGAAGAGTACTTCCAGATATTGTTTCAGTTTGGGTTCAGTTATGATCTCCTGGTCCAGCAGGAAACAGGGCTCCATAGCCCAGAGCACTGCAGAAGCAAAATACATTGTTGCAAGTGTTGCTAGCAGAGAAGCAGTGTGGTTTAGAAAGCTACTTTCAGACTTGTTCAGTGCTGAGTTGGAACCCACAGTCATCCACTGTGATAACCAGAGTTGTATGAAGCTCTTCGAGAATCCGGTGTTTCATGACAGATCGAAACACATTGAGATGAGATACCACTATGTTCGGGACATGGTGCAAAAGAACATTCTCAGTATTCAGTATGTTCCGACGACAGAACAAACTACAGATATTTTGACCAAGCCATTGTCCTTGACAAAGTTTGTGTACTTTCGAGACAAGCTTGCTGTTGCTGAGAATGACTCTCTTGCTGAGAATGCATCTCTTTTTGAGAGGGAGTGTTGAAATTAGTGCAGCTGTAAGAGCCATTCTCCTAGAGGATGGCATAAGACCCTAGCTGAGGACTAGGGCCCCCAGCACACTCCTGGGGTTTCTTGGTATGAGACCAAGCAGTGAGAGCCATGGAAAAAGACCCTAGTGAGGGCCCCCAGTATATGACTGGGGTTCTTGGTCTTGGACCAAGCAGTAAATCCCTAGATGTGCCTTAGGGCCCCTGGATGTGTTCCAGGGAATCCTTGCCCGGTGCTTGGATTGATCCTTGATGTGTTCCTTGGTGGTTGATATAAGTCCCTAGATGCGTTGTAGGGCCCTTAGATGTGTTCCAGGAAACCCTTGCTTAATGCATAGGTTGATCCTTGGTCTTGTACCTTGGTGGATAAGACCCTAGATGTGTTCTAGGGCACCCAGATGTGTTCTGGGGCAACCTGGTCTTTGACCAGGTAGATCTTGGTGAAATACCAAGATGTGTTGATGTGTGATCCTCTTCCTCTCTCCCGAGATGGTCCATGAGACCTAGGAGTGCCTATGAAGATGGACATGACCACATTGTTGATGTACCCTCTTATGCAATGATGATAAAATTTATARGTCATTATGAGACTCATGTGGACATGTTTTGCCATTATGGACCCCCCTTGACTTTGTCTTAAAAGGTTCCCCCTTGTTGTCTTGCTTTCCCTCTTGTTTTATGTGATTGGGGTTTTTATAATTTACATTAATATTAATTGACATTTAATTAATATTTATATTATATTGTCAATATTTTATTATTATTATATTAGCCCTAACCCCTCTCCCTAGCTATAAAAAGAACCCTACCCTCTAGCATTTCATTACATACACTCACACTCACTCTCTCTTTGTTGCGGCTACCTCAGTTACTCTCTCCTTGTGTGGTGCGGCCTCTCCTTTTGGTGTATCAGTTTCAGATCTGAGTTATTAGCTTGGTCTTGGTGTTGGCTGGGAGCTTCTTCTTCTTTCTGCTAGTGTCTGGAGTGTTGTTGGTGCCTCCTGTGGTTGTCGGACCTGTCTACCTAAGCAGAGGTGCCTCCTTTGGCTGTCGGATCTGTCCTCAAGAGCCACGGACCTGAGTACAGGTGTCGCGACCCCTTTTCTGAGTTGTATGCTTGTTGTGTGAAGGCAGCGGCCTCTCCTCTTGGTTGTCATGTGTTGAGTTGAGGCTCCTGTGGGTGTCCTTCTTGCTGTCTAGATTTATCCTGTGTTGTTTCAGTTGTGGAGGGTTTGTTGTTAGAGGGTTTGTTGTTTCAGTCTTGGAGGTCCTGTTGTTTCAGTCTTGGAGGTCCTGTTGTTTTCTGTTGTGATGCTCTTGCTGTCTCAAGTTGTGGACAACATCTTTTGGGGGTCTATATCTTTGGAAAAATTGTCCTTTCAGTGCATATGACGGAGATCAAACCCTAGAGGTTTGATCCATGAACCTAAAACAATTTCTAAGCATATTCTAGAGGTCTACATTCACACATGTGACAGGTACATCTTTCATTGATCAGGAGGTAAGCTTGAGGTTTGTTTTTACACTCAGAAAATTTTGATTGTCTTCAGAATTTAATTTATATCTGTTTATATCATTTCTTACATGTGTTGATCTAGTGAACAAAAATTTAAAAGCATTATTGTTTTTCAA
>ML783577.1:997564-1037085 GCA_009831015.1 Picea engelmannii | reverse complement strand
TCAATTAATAAGCAATGTAATAGACAAGATGAAGTCAACGTTCTGCTAAATAGCCTATGTAAGATCACCAATTCATCAATGTCTACAAAAATGACCAAGCCAATAGTATTTTCAATCAATAATTGTTCAATAAATGCTTGACGACATCAATTTGATTGCTTATTTAATAGTCAAAGGGTTGATGCGTCAGGTATGACATCAGCCTAGGTTAGTATCGTTAGGGTTAGTTAGGGTTTCAAAAAATGAAAGTTTAAAAGATGATTTTGCACACTACAAGCTCAACGTTGGAGAAATTACCAGTGCCTTAGGGTAAATGGAGTCAAAGCAAGGGCAAAAAGTCTCGGGAGGACTTCAAACTTAGAGACTGGAAGGTAGGGTTCCAAGGTGCTGCAATGGCAGGGCCTTAAAATCAAAACCCTAAGGGAAGGAGGCTCACTCTGGTGTTGCTTAAGCAAGGCCTCATGCTCCTTCCTCTTTCTCTAAATACACTTGGCAAAACGACTAGCTTCAAAGTACAGATTTAAGGGAGAAAGTGTTGCAAGGGCAAGGCTTTCAAACCCTAAAAGGTGAAAACCCTAGGTGTAGATTCAACTATGCCTAGGACGTCTCCTCTTTTCAACCTATAACTTCAACGCTAGCTCAGAAAAAGGGAGAAAAAGTGTAGCAACGGCTAGGCTATATCTTCCTTCTTCAACGGCTAAAACTATTTCTCAAACAAGGGGACATATAACAATGACCTACTTGTGTGCTTGCTACCTAGGGTTTCAAGATTCAACAATATAATAGCAAATGCAAGAAATTAAGCCTACAACCATTCACTTAAGAAGTTTTGCATGAAAAATTCACTTACATATCATGAAGAATGCATAATCAAACCCTAGTTGTAAACCTTCCTTGAGAGAAACACCATATATGCCAAGAGAAATCCTCCAAGAAGAGTTGCGCCTCACTTGAGACACCAAAAATACCGAACAAAGGCTAAAAGATAATCTCTCACAAGAGAGTGAGTTGTGTTATATTAAAATGAGGGAAAAACATCCTCAATATATATCAATCAATGACCTTTCAATTACAAAATAGGTCATTAAAACAATCGACAAGGCTAACTACAAAATTTACACTGTTTTTACATTAAATACTATATAAATGACATAAAATGAGCAAAAGGTGGGACGTCAAGCCCTTCTGAGGGAGACGTTGGCCCTTTTTGGGCATATCCAACATCCAGAAGCCAGACGTTAGCCCTTCTAGGGCTCTTCCAAGCTGCCACACGTGCCAATAACCTCAAAACACTGCCACATGCTCAAGATAACGTCCAACTCTCCTAGGTGACGTCCTGTCCATCAAGGGGCAAACATTCCATCTGAAGTGGGTGATCCCCCCTAGGCTGGGCTCAACCAAAGTGTCCTGGGTGGAACGTCCTTCTTTATTCATGTGCAAGGGCTCATCATAACGTTGTCTTGTCTCTGCCATCCCAACAACCATATGATGGGCTCTTCAGCCCCATGGAGGTTCGAGCTAATCATCTCCCCACGTGTACTGGTCCACTGGTACCTATTCGTCGGGCATGGTCCTGCACATCAAAAACTTCGCCCTCCATGGGCTCATTAGTCCTTGGGATCATAGCAATGTCAATCATATCTTATCATTAAATTTATCAAATACATGCATAAAACCCCTAGCATATCATCTAATAGCTCAAAGATATTACACTGACCTACTATACAAAGTTGAAGAAAGAGACATAATAACCTATTGGGCCAACATCCACAAGAAGAAGAGAGTTTCCAAAGAAGATTATTCAAGCCATGTAACATGAAGTGATATGGTTTAAGGATGTCCAGTCATAGTGAAGACCAGGGGAAGGTATTGTATGTGGGTGCCTTTGTAGGAGGCGAGTTGTATCTGTCATTGATGCAGTTTTTTCCAAGCCCCTTATTGCCTTTATTCTTTCCTTATTTATTACCTTTTCTTTCTTTTTTACTTCAAGGTCTGACCAAAGGACACTGCCTTCGCATGGTGACCAGAGCTGACAGTGTTACCCACTAGTATTTTCACATAAATGATAAGGTTGGCTCGTGATGAGACCCCCTTTACCTTGGCCATGCAACCAAAGGTCACTGCCCTGGCATGGTGACCAAATAATGGCAACGTCACACTACTAGATACCTATGAACATAATGGGTCGGCTCATGATGAGACCTCTCATCCTAATGTGCCACTATTTAGGGCTTAACATATAGCTCAAGTACGCGCAGAGCCCAACAAGGAGTGCAGAAGGTGAAGATAGTCCAAGTCTCGGACTGTGGGAGAAATGCAAGGTGTGCGTACATGAACTTGTTTCAAGTTCAAAGCTTGGGAGAGGCAACGTAGATAGAGACCAAGAATTCAGCCTTACAAAGGAATATTCAAAGGCCAAGCCTTTGAAAATTTTAAAAATCCTTCGTCGGAAGGAAAGCGTGACCACAAACAGAGGGAGAGTTACAACATCCATTGATCCAGGTTGGATAACAAATCTGGATTGTTGGATCAGAGTCCAGATAGAATGAGTAGCACGCAGAGGAGAGGAGAACAAATCTCAACCATTAGATCTGAGTGTGAGGATCGACAATCATCGGATCCAGGTGAGTAGCATGGGTTTTAATCCTCAGCGTCCTTTGGACTTGGCAAGTTCGAAGGTTTTTCGTGTTTAGGTGAAAAGGAGACAGAACACCTGAAGTCTCGAGAGCCTGAAGTAAATCCTAGCCATTAGAGCGAGGGGTATGTGTCAAAAGATCTTGGAGTTCAGAGATCTTGTGCTTCAGAGGAAGTGGAGCATAGGTGTTAAGGGTCGCAAGTCTCCCGAAGCTTCGAAGAGCAAAGTGCATTATGGTCGTCGGTGATAAGACCATGTGGCGGTAGATCAAGACGTTCAGAGGTATAACACTCTAGAGGAATTGGTTTGAGTTGAGTCGAGAACTCCCGAAGGACCGGGAGTCGGAGTAAATCTCGGTCGTTGATCACATTGGACACATGGCAACAGTCTAGAATTCTAGAGGTTCGGTACTTCCGAGGAAATAGAGTGCAGAGTCCTGAGGATTCCCGGAGGCCCGAGTCCATCCTATCCTTATGTTGGAGAAGGACACGTGGAGGGTCGATCAGACCTTCGTTAGTTCGGTATTCGAGGGATACAAAAGATTTTAGTGTGAAGACACCCGGACCCTTGAAGAAGCGAAGCAAATCTCATTTGTTGGATGTTGGGAAGTTGTGGACCATTGATCCACCATCCTTCGCGAGTTCGCCAATTCGGCTCTTCGGGGGATTGGAAATTTTTAGTGGTGAGAACCTTTGAAGTCCTGGAGCCTGGAGTAAGTGTGAACTGTTGATGTGTGACGCGAAGACAATCGTCTGATCTGCCAATTCGGCGTTTGACACTTCCAAGGTTTGAAGCATTGGATAGGGACAACTCCCGAAGCCCAAATTCTTGCAGTCATTGTGAGTCATCGATGACAGAGGGCATTGTGGACTGTTGATCCTCGTAGTTGTTCGAGACTTCACGCGTTCGCATGTTCGAAGGAATTGGAAAGTGGGTTGGTTGAAACTCCTGGAGCCCGAAGTGCCCAGAGTTCCGAATTAGCGCCTTTTGGGTAAGTGCCTGGTCATAGCGCGCAATCACATGAGGAGTTGGCCGAAGAAAAGGGGCTAAGGCTCGAAATTGAAATTTAAAGGCAAGGGGGCTTAGAATAAAAGCGCCCATGGGGTTTTATTGAACTTGCACGAAGATTAAAGGACCTATGTGTATTGGGAAGGGATCCCGCAGGGATCTGAGAGCTTATTCGACTCTGAATTCAAACGATCCTAGATCAGGAGGTCAAGCGGACCCTAGGAGGAGGTGGGGGTCTGCATCAAGTGGTATCAAAGCGTAGGAAATTTTTGGTCTGACACCATCAAGTGGTACCAGAGATGAGAAAAGGTATTTTTTTGATACCATCAAGTGGTATCAGAGATGATTTTAGTCAGTAGACAGCCAAGAGGGCTGCAGGAGAAACCCAATGGTGCTCTTAGTTGCAAAGCGGGTGAAGCAGACAGCCAGGTGGGCTGAAGGGAAAGTACCAGTTGCGTTCTTGAAGAAAAGGAGAGCTTGTGAAGCTCTTGAAGTGAAAAGTGGGAGTACAACAACCAGAGAGTAAGGTGTGCTCAGGAAAAGGAGCGAGCACAAGGTGTGCTCCTACACTCAATAAGAGTGTAAAATCTCAAAGAAGGTTCCAACAGGTGAACGAGAGGTTGACTATAGCTCACAACGAGCAAGTAGAAGCTCACAGACTTGCCAGGAGGGTAGGGTAAGGAGAAGATGGCTATTGAAGGCCATAGGAAAGGTCGAGAAGGAGACCACAGGAAGATAAGCAAGGAACATATGGATAAAGAGATCAATGAGATTATATAAGAACTCGATAGGTTGATGTTGAAGATGCAGCGGGAAGCGAGAGGAAGATGGAGGTACGAATGGCCCTTGAGGAAGAAGGTAAAGTGGCCCATCCAACAGTTGGTTGCCAAGAGGCAAAAGAATATATTGAGGAGGTGGTTGAGGCAAGTTGAAAACCTTAGTGACACTGAAGAGAAAATGGTTTACATCTATGAACCAAAGACTAGAGAAACCCTCAGTGATGAGGAAGAGAGATCAGTTGAGGATCTTGTAGACTGCTAGGAGGGCAGGAGTGAAACCTCAGGTTGCCAGGAGGGCAAGGAGAATGAGGTGAGACTGTCTAAAAGTCTCGTGGACTTAGTTGAGAGTTCAGATCAACAAGGAGAGTTGACATAAATGAAGATGAGACTGTCTGAAAGTCTTAGGAACTCGGAAGTGAGTTTAGATCAACAAGGAATGTTGACAGAGGAGGATCGGAGATGCATTCTCATGATTGGGGGAATTAGTATATTCCTGCCAGGTAGCCCAGTAGGGGATAGCGTGTGTGTTGCATGTGAGGAGGAGATGTAAGAGGCATTCAAGAAAGAGGTCGTGGAGCCAAAACAATTTAAAATTGACATTGCAAGTGTTGCAGGTGCAGAAGGAGAAAGACAACCAGTAGAGATTGTCATGGAGGAGAAGAAGGACCAGATATCAAAATCTTCCCAAGAGATGAAGGAAGAGGAGAATTTAGATCAGATGCTCACTTAGTGAGAGAAGCAGTTGAAGTTGTTGGAGGATTGGTTATACCATCCAGAGATAGGAAGAATGCCAGAAGGATGCAGTCATGTAGAATGAAGAAGAATTCCAGCCGGAGGAGAAGCTGGATGAAGCTAAACTTGTACCAACACAAGGAGAGGCAAAGGAACTCACATAAGCTAAATTGTCAGAGAAGATGGATGAGCAACAACTCAACAACATTTTTGTAGAAATGGAATCTGCATTGGAGTGGCAAGAAAATGTAACAGTAAATAAAGTTGTTGGCACATGGGCATACCCAGGGTTCAACGCTTCAACAATGCACCAACAAAACCATAACTACCAACCCTTTTGGCAACACCTGCGAAGCAGATGAAGTCTCACCCGAGGTAGAGGTAGGGGGGGGTTGCAGGACTCAAGTGTCTACAACCTAGCTGGGACACAGATCTGTGATTACAATGCTTAACATAGCACTTTCGCCAATAACATGTATTAAATTATGATTCTTATTCACTTCACAGATTAAACCCTAAATACAAAACAACACTGTAGTAAACAAATCAACACCTCTAAGCAGTTAGCATCAGTTCAGATCTAACATTCATTCACATCATAAAGCACTAAGCAATCATAGATCTATGTATCATACACCAAGAATAGTGCATTAAGCAAGCATAAGCATAAACACCATGAATAACATTCCACAAAGCACATCAACACATGATATATGTGGTTCACCCCAGTGTCGGGCTACGTCCACCAACTCTTCTTCTTCTTTATTAACTTTCTCCAATCTTCTTACATGCACCAAGCCACAGATCCAACTCAGCAAAGGACAGGAGATCTGCGCGCACCTCGCCAGATCCTCCTTCCCTGGATTAGGTAAAGGCACAAAACCAACTACAACCACTTGCACTTAGCTCTGCAAGTCTAACATACAGTATGCACAAAGCATTCACAACTATTCACACTTAGCAACCTTCACAGGTTCTTGCACAAAGTCGATCAGAACTACAATCACACAGATTGAACTCCTCTTACATCGCTCAGCTACTTCTTTATACATTACAAAAGGGGCCTAAGCATGGGTAAACCCATGGGCCGACATCCCATACCCGTTACATAAACCCAAAAAGCCCACAAAAAGGGCGAGATCCCGCGATCTTTGCTTCGCCTGGCTGCTTCATCTTCAACCAGCCTGTCGAAGTCCCAAAAATGGTCAAGCATGACCAGTGTTTCCTCAAAACCTGATCAAGGGCCAACAAGCGCCCAACACTCATCTGTGACTTGTCCCGAGTCACTTTGATCTAGGCAACACTGCTTCGAAGGCCTCGATCTTAGCTTGAGCTGCCTCGACTTGCTTCTTTTCCAAAGCCTCCTGCTCGACAAACTCCTAGATTACTTGCTCGTTGATAGGCCCTTCTATGCGTTGTTCTATTGTTACGACCACCTGTTCCAACTGTGATCCTTGTCCCTCGATCTCTTCAAAAAGTGTGCAAGCTTCGTCCTGCACCGATTGGAGTCTCTGGGTCACCTCCATAACTCGTCTCTGGATGGTAGTGACCTGCTGCTGAACTGCACGCTACTCATGCGAGCTCTTCATCTTCTCTATTGTTGTAAGCAATTACAATCGCGCTTGCATGGTGGAATCTTGTTGCTTCACCTCCTGGAGATGTGCCTCCAATCTCCTTAGTGCCGTGTCTTCGGAAAGGCTATCGTAGGTCTGCGCACTTTGGTCATTGAGTTGCTTGCATTCTATGGCCAACGCCATGATTCTTTCTACTATGATCCTGACAGTGTCTTCCCTTTAATCTCGTACTTCCTGCAGAGTGTTAGGCACTGCTTGAAGCTCTAGCTCTGCTACTCTTGCTTGAAGTTGTTGAATGGCTTCAACGAGCTTCCCCACTTGGCTCTATGTTGTCTCTTCATCTATCTGGGCCAAGCCTAGCATAGAGTGAAGTGCTCTAGTGACTGCCTCTCTAACCACAGTCTGCTCTGCTAGCAGCTGGTCTTTCTCTTTCTGGATTTTCTCTCTTTCCTCCTTGAACTTCGCTCTGATGTCATCTTTCTCTTACTGCACAACCCAAAGTTGCTTTAGGGCTTCCTCCTTTGCTTGTTTCAAGGCCTCTGTGGCCTGTTCTTTTTCCTCCTGGACTCGACAAAGTTGAGTCTTTGTGGCATCTGTTATCCTTCACAATTGGGTGGGCTCATCCCCCAATTCTATACCTTTTGATGATGACGGTGCAGTAGACACTGCGCAGCTAGAATAGATGGCTTGTTGTACCCCCTTCAGCTCTGCCTCGATTCTGTCATACATCGTCTCCTGCTTTGCTTCATGTCATTGCAAGATACCCTCCGAAGCATCTTCTACAGCTGCGATGATGAGGTCAACATCATCCACTGTGAGAAAATTCCGTGACTTGGGCTTGTTGGCTCGAGATTTCTTTCGTGCTGAGGGTTTCTTCTAAGAAACCTTCATTTTCTTTGATGTCTCTGCTTCTGTAAGGGGAGCCTTTGGTGGTGTTACTTCTCCCTTTTCTTGCTTGTCTTCTTCCCCTTCCTCCTCTCGATTTACTTCGTCACCTCCTCCTCCTACAGGTGAGTCAGGCGTAGTTTCCTTTGATGCGTTGTCCTTCTCTTAACTGTCTATGTCTTACACTTCCTCCTTCTTCTTCTTTTTCTTATCGTTGCTTGGTCCATCATACTCCGTTCAGGTAACCGCAGGACTTCCGATGAGGTCGGGGTCGGATAGTTCTGCATCTCCGACCGGTACACGGAATTCAACTGGCCATTCTTTAGTGATCTCTTCCAGGTCTTCCTTGGTCAACTTATAATACAACTGCAACTCCTCTTTACTTTCATCCTTGCGCGCAGTGATGTAGATAAAGTGGTGGTCTGCGTAGAACTTCGCTAGTGGTATGTAAGTATGCAAGGCATTTAGAGTCATTTGAGGGAATGACTCAATGGCGTGCGTGAGTTGTAGGTAGTAAGTGTGGAACACCGCATTTTATTGCCATTGCTTCACCATGTCGCTCGAATACCACAAAGTGGTGAACCTCACGGCCAGTGGTTCTGATGGCTCGACTTCAGTGAATGTCGCTCCCTCTGGCATCTCCCAAGCGACAAATGTTATAAGAATCAACAACCAACTGAAGTGGAATTCATAACCTTGGTCCTTCACTTCGCGACAGTCCTTCTCCAACTCATTGACGAGATAGCTCGCCTAGTTCATCTGCATCCCTTCGACACACTTCCCTGCAAGGTCGAATATGAAGCCTGTGACTTGTTTCGGCTTGTTCTTTCTGACGAGCTTGCCAATGATCAGTTGACAAGCTAGGCGCAGTGCACCATCCTAGATGGGATCAATTGACAAGCTAGGCACAGTGCACCATCCTGGATGGAGGCTACCTTGTAGCCTCGCTTCCCCTTCTCCACATTGCCATACGCCTCCTTGATGCGCTACGCCAAGGAGAGATCTAACGTTTTCCTAGGGTAGAATTTCTGAGGGTCTGGTCCCTGCATGCTTAATCCAATAATGAGGTGGATCAACGCCAGATCCACAGTGATACGCCTATCCAACCACAAGTACCTGCCATGGAAGCGTGACAGGAGGAGTTTAACGCACACGTTCACCTCCTGATGTCGGCCGAAGTGGGGGATCTTCATGACATTCAGGATCGTTGACCTCACGATCTCCTTGATCCATGGCTGGGGAACTATCTTAGGCTTCTTCCCAGTTGTTTTCGTCAGGTAGCAATGCGGTGCGAGCATCGCATGATTCTTCCTATCATCGAGGTTAAAATCACTTATCTTTAGAGTCGGGATCAGTCCCAACTGCGGTCCTACTGTGCGTATCCATTTTGGGAGGTACGTTGTGATGAGTGTGTACTCAAAATATCTTGGGATGCTGTCACAACTAACCGCGCCAGCCAAAGGTGGGATGTAGTCGGGCAAGACCAACGGGATCTACTTTGTGTTCACCAGATCATCGCAGTGCTTGCTTTTCTTCTATGTCGCAATTCCGGATGGCCCAAATCAATGTCTAGTCGAGAGGGATGCTTACAATCCTCCCGTCGATGAGGCATGTGCTCCTGTGGACATAACTTTCTCAGCCATAAGGTCTATGAGGATCTCCTTCACAAACTTCTCTACTGTGCTACGTTTTCCCGACATGCGCACTCATAAGCAAATAACTCGGGTAGGCGAACAAATACTCAAGGTAATCAACTCAATGGCGAGGTCTATACAACACAACGTGGTAGGCAATCACGTCTTTATTAGCTCCAATATCTCAGTTTGCAAAAGTGGTCTCGGTGCAACATGCAACAGATTAAATAAAAAACATCGTAATGGATTCCTCCAATGGGTCGAAATGTCGTAATCAATACGATTCCATCCGTTATGGCACAGTCTTAATGGTCTCATGGCAATCTTTTCCGCAATAAATGTGTTTATAACCATTCCAGAGCGTCATTCTAACAGTCGGGATGCCTCCAACGGTCATATAGATTCGTCGTGGCGAAGTGCCATTCTACATTGGTCTGTTATTCCGACGATGTTCAAGTTCTACAAGTCTGCTTCCTGTGAAGTCTTCACTAGAACCTCTTGTAGTCTTTCTAACTTTGCTTTCTTCTTACTAGCCTTCTTCCCTGTGATCCGAGTTTCTGGATTCCTCTTTCCATTTGTATTCTTTTCTTCCCTTAGCGTAGTAACTTTGCACTGTTGAGGGTCTTTCAAAGGGTTCAAATGTAATACCTCTTCGCTTACTATTTCTGGGGTAGTTGTTCTTCTATCCTGTATGGACATGTTTTTCAAGCCTTCCTGCGTTCTTTCAACTTCAACAGCTAAGTCTCTGACCCTCAGTTGCTTCGACTTTTCCTCTTGTCTTGTTCTAGTCACTCTATTTTCTTGGCTATGAAGTCCCTTAATTCTTGCTTTTTTTGTTCTGTGGCTATCTCCTTTTATTTTCTTTGGATCCGATCTTTATTAATCCAAGTCTTTCCTAACAAAAGTGAAAAAGGGGCGTTGTTATCCACAAACTTAATGAATTCAAAGTCTTCATCAATCGATGTTCCATGGGAAATCATAGGTACATGAGTAAGTCTTCCACATAGGGTTATCATCTTTCCTTTTAACAATCCTATCCCTCCTAATGAAGGAATCATAACAGGCTTTCCCAAAATTTTCAAAGTGCTTTATGGCATGATATTCACCTGCGTTTCCTCATCCAGAACATAGTCTATGTCGAAGTCTTCGATTCTTGTTTCTATGCACTCCTTCTCTTTTAAGATCTCTAATAAACTGATGTCTCTGTGATCCTTCAATGTTTCTCTCATTTGTAATAATATAGTCTTTGATTCTCTCCAATTCTCTAACATGTCCTTAGCTTCTTAACCTTCCTCATGGTTTTCTTGTCTCAGGTTCATCTTTTCAACTTTAGCAATCATTTTAGGGCAATCCAAAACCTCATGATCAAAAACTTTACAACAAAGACAAGTAGGACATACACCAGAGCATTCCTTAGCAAGATGTCCCGGTCTTCTACAGTTATAGCATAGTGTCAATCCTCTCTTTCTTTTAAACGATCCCCAACCTTTCCTGTACTGCGCACTAGGATCACAATGATGGACCTGCAAAAAATTCTTTCTAGGGTCCTACATCCACTTATTAGTCCAAAAATTCTTTCTATGCATAGGAATAACATATCTTTCACTATTTCTATCAAATCTATTCCAATCAAATCTTCCTTCTTCTAATTGTGCCCTAGTTTTCATACTAGGACAAAATCTATCAAACATACTTAGATCCATACTTTCGAAGCAAAAATTTCCACTTATATTACCTTTACCAGAGCACAAAGCTTTAAGATATTACCTCTTTTCTTCATATTAGGCTTCTCTTTTACCACAGAGCTTCACAAGTCAGGTAGAATACTGCGTACTACATCAACGGATCTACGCACAAAGCTTTCTCTTTTCTTCATTTCCCAGCAATCAAAGTTTTAGGTCCCGACAACGGAACCATTTGTTGGCACAGGGGTAGACCCAAGGTTTAACGCTTAAACAACACACCAACAAAAATCTAACTACCGACCCTTTTGACAACACCTGCGAAGCAGATGAAGTCTCACCCGAGGTAGAGGCAGGGGGGGTTGCAAGACTCAAGTGTCTACAACCTAGCTGGGACATATATCTGTCATTACAATACTTAACATAACACTTTAGCCAATAAAATGTATTAAATTATGATTCTTCTTCACTTCACAGATTAAAACCTAAATACAGAACAATGATGTAGTAAACAGATCAACACCTCTAAGCACTTAGCATCAATTTAGATCTAACATTCATTCACATCATAAAGCACTAAGAAATCATAGATCTATCTATCATACACCAATAATAGTTCACTAAGCAAGCATAAGCATAAACACCATGAATAACATTACATAAAGCACATCAACACATGATATATGTGGTTCACCCCAGTGTGGGGCTACGTCCACCAACTCTTCTTCTTCTTTATTAGCTTCTTCCAATCTTCTTACATGCACCAAGCCACGGATCCAATTCTGCAAAGGACAAGAGATTTGTGCGCACCTCGCCAGATCCTCCTTCCTTGGATTAGGTCAAGGAACAAAGCCAACTACAACCACTTGCACTTAGCTCTTTAAGTCTGACATACAGTATGCACAAAGAATTCACAACTATTCACATTTAGCAACCTTCACAGGTTCTTGCACAAAGCCGATCAGAACTACAATCACACAGATTGAACTCCTCTTACATCGCTCAACTACTTATTTATACAGTACAAAAAGGGGCCTAAGCATGGGTAAACCCATGGGCCGACATCCCATACCCATTACATAAACCCTAAAAGCCCCAAAAAGCCCACAAAAATGGAGAGATCCCATGATCTTTGCTTCACCTAGGTGCTTTGTATTCGACCACCATATTGAAGTCCCAAAAATGGTCAAGCATGACTAATGTTTCCTCAAAACCTAGTCAAGGGCCAACAAAAGTCAACATGGGGGATCAGGATGATCTGCCCTTCGATCAAAAAGAAGAGGAGATGCAGCAGTAGAACAGGATGCATGAGAAGAGCCATCCAATAGATCATCTGGACATAGAGATAGAGGAGATAAGGAGTTTGATTTTGGAAGCAACAAAGAAGGCAACCAATAGCAGAGAGAAGCTGAACAAAGGAGATCCTGCAACAATAAGACAACAGTAAGAGCAGCAGGGCAAAGGAGCAGATGGATAACTCCATAATGGAGTTTGGGATCCCGGAGGATCTTAACAGTAGCAACATGGGAGCCATGAGTAGGAGATCATGATTTTTTGCCAGCGTGGGAGTATGATGCAGGAGAATCGCTCCATCTCATCAAACACGTCAGCGAACAACACACTTGGAGGGAGCGCTCTACGAGGGATTAGAAATTTGGAGTGGCGAGAACCTCTTAAGTCCCAAAGCCGAGAGTAAGTGTGAACCATTGATCTGTGATGCGAAGACAGTCGTTCGATTTGCCAATTCGACGTTCGACACTTTGCAGGTTTGAAGCATTAGAGCAGGGGGAACTCCCGAAGCCTGAATTCCCGGAGTCATCGTGAGTCGTTGATCATAGAGGTCATTGTGGATTGTTGGTCCCCGTAGTTGTTCAGGACTTTACCCGTTCGCGAGTTCGGAGGAATTGGAAAGTGGGTTGGTTGGAACTCCCAAAGCCCGAAGTGGTCGGAGTTTCAAATTAGCGCCTTTTGGGTTAGCACCTGGTCAGAGCTCGCGGTCACATGAGGAGTTGGCTGAAGAAAGGGGCTAGGGCCCGACATTGAAATTTAAAGGCAAAGGGGCTTAGAATAAAAACACTCGTGGGGTTTTATTGGACCTGCATGAAGATTTAAAGGACTTGTATGTATTGGGAAGGGATCCAACAGGGATTCGAGAGATGATTTGGCTCCAAATTCAAATGATCCTAGACTGGGAGGTCGAGCGGGCCCCAGGAGGAGGTGGGGGTCTGCATCAAAAGCACAATGAGAAACATATAGGAGGCAATGACCACAAGAAGAAAGAGCCATGTGGAACCCCAAGTGTGATGGTCCCATCGGAAATGTGTGACCAAGAGGAAAGAGGCAGCAAGATAGACAAAGGTTGGTGATAGTCACAGGTAGCAAGATAGACAAAGACAGGTGATGATCACAACCAATCATAAGTGGAAATATTTTAAGGGAGAGTTCTCCTCAACCTTTCGTCGTATGTCCATAGCATATCAAAACATGACACATATTTGACCTTTTTTCCTCGATGTAACCAATAAGCATGTAAGGTGAGGTTAACATGCTACCTTCCTAAGTCAGTTTTCTTCCTTGATGTACCCAAGTCAGTATTCTTACTAGATGTACCCAACAAGAAGGTGAGGTTGGCAAATTACTCGCCTATGTTGGTTTTCTCGGTGCAGGTGAAGTCGACTTTCCATATTTTATCCCTTGTACTTCTCCAGGGATGAAGGCTTACATCTTTGAGGTTGCTTTCAAGTCATAGAGATCGTAAGTCTCCCATTTCATACTATTTTTCTAGCTATCTCTGTCAGAAATTTAATGTTCACAACATATTTTGTCCGTTCCAGTAATGAAGTAACCATATTTTGCTCAAAGTTTCTTTCTGCCTGGAAACTTCCCCGATTTTCCCCAAATTTTCTTTCTGCGAGCAAATTTCACCAATATTTCTTCAATTGCTCCCACAATTTTTTCCCTTTGCAAGTTCCAGAGACACAATTAGCATCGACAGGTTTCTTTTTAGCTTGAATGAGAAAATTTTCTAACGTCTCCCTAGTCTTTAATCATCAGTCTATCCTTATGCTTTCAAAGTATGAAATTTGCCCTAATTTTCTCGTCGTTCACTTATTTCACAGAACTACAAAGTGAAATAAGTACTAGGTTTTTTTGGAATTTGATCACGAATTAGATATATGTGTTAAAATCTCAACATGTTATTTATATAAAAAAATGGGATGGGAGGATAACAATCATTTCTTCTAACAAAAAATTGGTGGCCACTTTGACAACAAGGGGTCTTAACTCTTCCAACTAAGAGAAACCTGATTTACAATGAGATGTCTTCACTCTGGTAATTAATTGCAACCTGTGAAATATGATTTAGAGTGAGATGTCTTCACTTTGGTAATTAAGAGAAACATGTGAAATCTGATTTACAGTGAGATGTCTTATGTAGAGAAACATCTTTGCATGATGAGAATGGATTACGCATATCCACTATACACCTATTTATAGTAGGTTGAGGGTAATGAAAATGCCAAAGTCGATGAGAAAAATCCGATAAGTTCGGATATGGTAAACCTTCAAGGATAAAAAACAAAGCAGATAAAATCTGATCGGATCAGATTACAGGGGCAGACATGACAAGGGAAAATCAAATCTTAAATGTCATGGGATGAAGGATGTGTTTGTGACCTCTTCACCCGAGGCAATGAAGATACCTATTTATCAAATGCGACTCGACTTTGTGACAATATCAGAGGTTTCCACAAATTAACACTATTGGACACTGCAGATGCTTGAACTGGTAATAAATTCATATCCGAAATATATTTTCTGTGGTTTTCAATGTGAAATATTATGCAACGTTTCTTTACTGTATGCAGAGCTTAAATCTAAGAATAAGTGTCCTGAGTTTTCAGAGTAAGCTTTGTTGAAGCATATAGTTGGATGTAGAAGTTAAAGAACATCATTAAACTTCCTATGAGTGACATTTGATCCAAAGAATGCTAAATCTTTGGTCTCTGTGTAGAATTATGAAGTAGATATGGTTATATGGAATTGGTTTTTCAAAATATTAGTATGCTATGGAAAACCAACTATTTTAACAAAGTATTGTTGTAAGGTCCAGTATCTAGTTAATCTCACATAAATAAATACCGTGTATAAAATTAATTGTTTTTAACTTGAATGGTCTCGAAGAATGATTTTTATCCTCCCATCCCATTTTTTTTTTCTATAAATAACATGTTGAGATTTTAACACATATCTCTAATTTGTGATCGAATTCCAAAAAAACCTAGTACTTATTCTAATTGTAAAAATATTCAAATTTTTAAGATTTTTATATAGTTTCTATAAAATTTGGGCTATTTCTCACGTAAAAAAAATATTATAAACTATACGAACTTGTGAAAAAGTTGGAAAGCACTACAAATCGAGATGACAATTGACAATTGACAATTAGAATTAAAGTTATTATTTAATTGTCTGCATTTTGTTCATGGGTTCACTTCTAATTTTCCTTGTGCACAATTCATGCCAAAAAGTATCACAATCAAAGTTCTCTGTTAGAGGGGTCCAAGCTTCTTTTGGTATCCAGGACTGTCAATGAGGGTTCGATGGCTTAGGAGCCTAGTAGTGAGAGTGTTGGGTCTTGCCTTGATTCATCATAGTTTCCCAGAGGATTTCTATATCTTTTGTTATTCAGAACTTTAGCATCGGCAGTGGCAACTGCTCGATCTCCTCGTGGCATAGGGAAATAGAGCACGACGACCTGCTCCAACTCCTGCAACCCTGAGACATGGCCAACTAGAGAGAGAGACAGAGGCAGAGAAATGGGGTCCCATTCCACCTCTTCCACCCACGGTATACCCCCTACTAGACTGAATTTCGTCGGGTGTTGAAATATTGGGTTCAGAACAAGTGATTCCACCCACGGGTCATGGCGGAGCTCGGTGATATCATGAAACCCCCCTTGGATCGCCATTACAACGCTACCAGGACTGCGAACATCTGACCCGGGCAACCCTAGCGAAGTTGCATCATGCATGGGCACTTGACACTTGTTGATTCATTGGACAAACACACATACGTGGCAATTAGTGATTCGTTGTGGACAAACGACAGAAGGCGAGAGAAACCTCCGCTTAGAGATTTTTTTTTTCTTTGCATTAAAATTAGAATAAAATATATGTGTTAAAATTAATGGGAAGTTCCCCTTTGATGTGTATCTTCTAATTTTTTAATCTAATTTGATCACAAATTAGAGATATGTGTTAAAATCTCAACATGTTATTTATAGAAAAAAAATGGTATGGGAGGACAACAATCATTCCTCCAAACCTTTCAAGTTAAGAACAATTAACTTTATACACATATTAACATTAGAGATTTTATGTGCTTTCCAACTTTTTATTTCGTTCATATAGTTTATAATAATTTTTTTTACGTGAGAAATAACCCAAATTTTATAGAAACTATATAAAATTCTTATAAATTTGAATATTTTTACAATTATAATAAGTACTCGTTTTTTTTGGAATTTGATCACAAATTAGTGATATGTGTTAAAATCTCAACATGTTATTTATAGAAAAAAATGGGATGGGGGGGGTAGTAATCATTCCTCGAGAACATTCAAGCTAAAAACAATTAACTTTATACACATATTAACATAACAAAATATACCATAATAATAATGTTTAATCACACTAACACTATAACAAGTATGTAAACCTATGTATTAGTCATTTCAAAATTGCCCCCATACCAACACCTTGTACATCATTCTATTACACATTAGCTTAGATTGTATTTTTGCAAGATGGTTGTCTCATGAAAACCCCCATCCTCTGGTTATAATAAGAATTATGTTGTATTAGTCCCTATCGAAGGCCACAACTATAACATTTTATTAATCATTGACCATCCATTAGTTTTCCTTTGACTACAATTTTTGTTGTTGTTGTTCAATGTTGTATATATGCTTAACAAAATAATCATTTTTTCATAATATTTAAATTATTTTTATCACACATCTGATTGGCTGACCATTTCGTTGTATTTCGGCTGAGCTCTGATCGAATGCAGTTTTTTCAATCTTGGGTTATACCTAAGTATTGAGTTTGAATCACCGAACACTTTCACAATGCAACTTTTTTCCAAACATAGATAACCTAAGTTTGGAGTTTTAATCTTACATAACTATGACATCTATTCATTGAGGTCATTAAATTCATGTTAGTGGAATAAATACATGTGATTCCATATATTGGATGTGAAGTGAAATGTTGCCACATATTTCTTTTTGAATGACCTTGTAACCAAATTTGTAACAAAATTTACAGTTATCGCCATTCCACTATGCAATCTTTGTTATTTTCGACTATTCATTGTGGTTTGATGTCTCCTTTCTCACCCATCCTCTTTCTTCCACCTCCATGTGTCTTATCTCCTAATATATTTTAGGAGTTTCCTCCTTTATATAAAACTCCACTGTGCAACATTTGTTATCTTTGACTATTCATTGTGGTTTGATGTCTCGTTTCTCACCCACCCTCTTTTTTCCACCTCCACATGTGTTATCTCCTAATATATTTTAGGAGTTTCCTCCTCTATATATAACTCTATAACTAGCATAGATGGTTGTGCACACAATTAGAACCCATATATACACTTCCTCATAGACCATCCATGAACAAAGTTCTATCATTTCCTTCTCCCTCTCCCATAGGTTGCGATCTCTTTAACAATAATCTAGACCACTGGTACCATGAGGCGGGTGGAGTTAGGTGCACGCATAGTGAATGAAAATTAGCTTAACCACTCCAATGACATATACTTGTATACCATATAAAGTTGATTACTCAACTTTTTCAAATGAGCCAAGTTTTGGCCCTTTTTAAAGCACTAATTACATTGCAATTGTTTTGATTGTAAATTCATGGTCATGGTCACGATAATTATATGTTTTGATTGCAAATTCTTGGACATGGTAACGATATACATTAAATGTTTTGTCCCTGCTGTTTGTAAATTCAACTATCACAGTGGTTGTTATCATTATTACGGAAAACTAAGTCATATGGCTATGGGTCAGGGGCACAACAGAGCATTGCCCTAAAAGACTTCTCCCATACTCTAACTAGGTAATTAATTAAAACTACTTGTAATAACAAACTTTTGGACGATAGAAAAGAGAACATGCCTGGATTCCAACGTTTGAAGTCGATCCCACTCGAAGACTTTCACTCTAGAACTCCTTCACAACAATGCTCTGAAACTCTTGCAAACAAAGAAGAATGCAAGTGCAAATAGGTAGTTATCTCCTAACTAACTAGATATGATCATTTCAATTTGCACAGTAGATTCAAAACAAGATAAAAATAATCTCATTAAAATCATGAATCAACAAAGAGAAATGGATGAGAATGAGAGGTATTTTATTAATAACAACATAGAAGTTGGTTACAACCTGTAACCGTCGTGGCACGACCCTAGAGCCAGGCTCCAAGTTCCTAGTCCACCCAAAGCCAAAGATGACAAACACTACCTTCAAAGCTTTGTGTTCCAGCAGGTCCAAGGAAGCAATGGCTTTCTTCATGACAAGATAAGGGGAAACACTAATTCTGAAAACAAGGGTTTTCAGGGGGAAACGACAATCTCAGATGCAAGGGGAAAAGGGGGTTTTCATGTCTATAAGGAAAATTTCAGCATAAGGGTGCATCTATTTGATCTCATTTTCCTCCATCCCAATGCTCTATTTTATACTCCCTTTTGATAGTTGGAGTAGTTATGAACGGGCTACAGGAGGTTGGGAACCCATCAACTCTACCCAAAACATCGAGACTTATTATTTTTTTGAGCCAATTAAACATGTACGCAGGTTACTTTAAGGATAGTCACGTACATCAAGAAAAATGGGATTTTAAAGATATTTTTAGGGAGGAAAAGGGGGATTTTGTTCCTGCAAGCAGGGAAAGGGATGCAATTGAGGCCAATGAGTCGTCATGAGCATATGTGGTGTCAAATGACATTATAATAGATGCCCCCTAATGTGTGGGGTCAGAAGAGCAATTGATGGTTGAAATATGTTACAAATAGTCATGAGATTGTGGAGGGGCCATTGGGTAGGAGTAGTTGAAGACCAATCTTGGAACAGTACCTACAAAAAAAATAAGTGAGATACTCTCTTCTCAAGTCAGGCTCTCCCATGCTTAAGTGTGATGTAATCATGGCCGCCAAATCAAGTACACTGCAGATCCATGGATAATGAAAGCATAATTGATGTCCATGGCCACGAAAAGTATACATAGTGGATCCATGTGATATATAGAAGTAGCAATCATGGCCACGAGAAAATACACAGTGGATCCATGCAAAAATGTAGATCATAGATACAAATGGATACACAGTGGAGCTATGTCTCAGAATCAAATAGAGGATATCTGAAACCAAAGGAGTGAACAAACTGATCCTCTATAAGTACCAATGTCGAAGAGGGTGGTACAATCAATACAAGTCAGGTAGAAGCACAAAAAAGGCGATGTGCATACTTCACCCAAAGTCTTTAAAACAATATGTCTGTGGTACGAGTCTACACTATGTGAATAAATGTGTTGGAGTCGAACATAGTGAGACACCATTTGATTATCGGTCATTGATGTATACCATTAACAAATGCAAGACAACCCTCCGATAATGATAATGGACGCCAAGGTACCTAGTACAATCTAACAAGTGTGAATCAAGGATCTAATGTCGAACACCTGATAGAATCTATCGATAAGGGGACACTGATGTATTCCCACTATCGATAGCGAGGAAACCTACCATTGATCATTGCAAGCGCCAAGGTACTAAAAATGACTCTAGATCCCTGTCCCAGAGCAACATGTGTTGAAGTCGATAGGAAAAGATCCGCTGGAAGGAAGGAATTAAGGCATCCTCCATCATCCAACATGAGGAGTAGCAGAAGGCCAAAGATTTGGAAGGACTCAAACAAAAAGATTGAAAGGACCAAACCGAGGTACGACTCTGACATGTACTAGATGGAATAACACATGACAAAGACTCTTCACCAATCCCTATGTGTGATAATGTTTGATGATGTCTAACACAAGGGAAACTGCTCAACGAGCGATCAATGATGGTTTGTCATATGTTGAGTGCAAGGTCACATATGAATGATGTAAATAGGCCCATGGTGTAACTCTAAGTCTTACTCTCATAGCAATGTGTCGTAGTCGATAAGATCATAATCGCCCGTAAGAATTCAATGGGGAATTTCTATACTAGCATGAGTGAGATACAAAGATACTTGTGAAACTGA
This sequence comes from Picea engelmannii, assembly GCA_009831015.1. Taxonomy (NCBI): domain Eukaryota; kingdom Viridiplantae; phylum Streptophyta; class Pinopsida; order Pinales; family Pinaceae; genus Picea; species Picea engelmannii. Next base: position 1,016,840 of record ML783577.1, on the reverse strand, counting down.
GAAGTACTTGAATGACATGGGAAGACCGACTTGAAAATTCAAGGTTTTTGCAAAATGGTCGACACTAGCTGACTTCCCTTGAACAAAAACACGACACAAAGTGTGACTTGGGTGGCATTGATTATAAACTAGGATAAATTTATGACAGAGGAGGCATCAACAAATGCTCCATATGACTGGAAGAATAACCAACCAGAGGAGACTATGCTCAAAAACGAGAAAAAGGGCCTTCTAAAGCCATACTAAACCTAATAATGAGGTAAAGAGTCATAAGATTGTGCTATGTTCAAGGGTGGCACAAGTAGCTTCCATATAAAAATGAGACTCATTCCCATCCTTCTTCTTCTTCTTTTTTTCTTTTTTTTTTTTAATATTATAAAGCCTGAAAAAAGAATAAAAGAATGTTATTATACAATGGAGGAAACAAATGTCGTGGGTGTCAGTCAAATCCACTTGAAGGAATTTGATGCATTAAATTATCAACTCGGGTTTGTAATCTTATGAAGCATAAAGCACTGTATGTGTAAGGATCTAGTTCCTCATTTATTAATGCAAATGTGTGAAGAGAATTAACTGTTGATCTAAACTATGAATTTTTATAAGAAGGAAATTATGTCTTTTCTGAAAATAGAGAAATTCTAAGAAAATATAGTAAAAATCCATTTCAATACTGTGATAGTAATAATTCAATGATTCCTTAATATTCGACCATTAATTTCATGAATGTTATCATTACGATTCCATGAACTACAGAATTTACCAAAGGGTTATGTCAACCAATGATACGTATGATTAACTATTGTTGACTTTTATTTGTTTATTCTAGTTTATCAGTTATCTACTCTGATCCTACCTTACTGTCATAGATTGACCCAGGTCCAGATTTAACAAGCTTCCAACAAAAGCCCTCTAAAACTATCGACCCTCTTGGTAAACTAGAAGGAAACACAACACACATGGTGTACTGCGCAATCTCACCCATATAGCTCTATGGGTGGCTTCAATACTCAGGTGCTTATAGACTGGGAATGAGTGGATATATGTGGTTATACCTTGTGATCTTTATTTATTTAGTCTAACCTCTTGATTAAAGTAGTCATTCATGCATATGGAGTATCAGATCTTAACTAGTTTCATTCATCTAGCATTCACTACTTAACAACAACAAAGATGCATACATTCAATCACATAACACAAGTGTTACCATGGTTCACCCCCTCTTGGGCTACGTCCACAAAGATTCGGCTCTCAAGCTCTTTATTATCTCTCAACAATATGTCACAGCGCACATGTTTACAGTCTTGGGTCTTACAATTCCTACAGGCTTCTGATCCTTGTGAGGATGACTAGATCGCACTAGGCTCCACATCCTGTGATCTTACCCTTGGGATCGAGTTTCTCAATGCTTCTTTTTCTCACTAGCTTACAAAATAGTACAGTTCTTACAAACCTTACAACTTCTAGACTCTTCCTCTGTCCTTTTCTCTCTCTGTGTTCCCCTCTGTCTCTCCTCTTCTTCTCCCTCTCTTACTTCCTAAGTACTACTTATACATATCCTTAGCTCGTCAACCATTACATTACATTGCAAAAACCCTAACACTAACGTCATCAGGTCTCCCTTGCATGCGTGCCTCGCATGTGTTGCTTTTCCTTCATGATGTCCTTTCTTCCCTTCGTGTTTCTTTCCCCAAAAAAGCCTTTTCCCCAAACTAAGTCTGCATCCAACATGCCACCAACACTGACATGTGGCTCATCTCGAGCCACCTATGCCTTGCGTGCTTCTTCAACAACTCCTACGAGAGTATGGAACTTGTCTATGAGTTCCATTGCTTGTGTTTGACCTTGCGCGGTCTTTTCTCTGAGCGCGTCCAACACTTGCGTTTTGATCTCCTCGCTGATTATTTCTATGCACTCTGCCTGTATTTGCTCCATGCTCTTATTTGCTTCCTCTGTTTGTATAATGACTTCCGCTGGTAGCTGTTGGAGAGGCTCCATTTGAGCTTGTCGATCCTTCTTTTGTGTCTGCACAACTATGAGATCTGCTTGCAGCTTCTTCATGTTTTGCACTACTTTGAGGTGCTCAGTGATCTTCATCATTTTCTACCTTTGCTTGAGGTCCTGGATAGTTGCGCTTATCTTTTCCTCTTCCTGGTCCCAGTGTTGGACTTGTTGATCTTCCTCCATCTTTGTCCATAGCTGTGTTACTCTATCAAACAAGTCGACATCTGCGCTAACTTGTTGTTTCGTCTCCTCCATCTATCTGACTGCTTCCTGCTTCCTTTATTCCTTATCCTCTGGGAGAGTAGTAGGAATGAGTTGTTCCTGAAGGTTCTCGATCTCCTGCCTATATTGATCAATTGTTTGAACAATCTGATCAATTTTCTGCATTGTCGTGGGCTCTTCTATTTGCGCACTTCTTGGAATCTTGTCATAGACTACAACCACTCCCTTCTCAAGCCTATCTGCGCAATATTTCTCGTCTTTAGTCTCGAGCTTGACATGCTCGAGCACCAACTCCAACTCCTCTCTATTGTCCTTTGTGTGTTGTAACTCTGTTGCGTCTGTGCATGCACGCGATTGTACCTCCTGCGTGACACTGACTTGCAGTTTGTATAGTTCCTTGGTTGGTATCTGCCCCATTAGCAACTGTATTTGCACCATATCTTTCAAGGGTGTCTGGCCTACAATCTGATCTATGTGCAGCATGCTGGGTGTGATTTGGAAGGTCGGGATCGCTTGTGCTATCGTCTGGATCATATCCTGTTCACTCGGTGCAACCTTGACTCCTACTTATGATGTTGTAGAGAATGATTTTGTTCCTCTGCCTGCACTTTGCGCTTCTTTGATATGCTCTAGGACCTGCCTCATGTCGACGAGCTCATCCTATATTCAGTCCCTTTGGTGCTGGGCATATTCAAACTCTTCAACTGCTGGTCATGGACTCTTTTGGCCACAAGGTCCACGTCGTCCTCGATGATTGAGTAGATTTTAACCTTGTACAATATTTACTGCAAATAGATTTCTAGTAAAAGAACAAAAAATATACAATGGTAAATACAAACATTACATAGAGATTTTCCCCCTGGAAACCCAAATCGGGAAAACCAACATATTCTATATTCATCCATGGTGTTACATTGTTTTCAATACAATATAGATATAGGAGCCAACGACTTCTAAAACCCTAAACCAATGACCTGGATTAGTCATCAACCCTAATTCCTTAACCGAAAATAGAAAACCATCGGCAAAGAAACCATGTGTCGAAAAACCACCTAAATATGTGACACATTTCTCGAGGTATAATTTTTTTTCTCGTGGGCGTTGCCCCTAAAATCCCGCGTGAGGTGCATTCACCCCCCTACACCCCTCAACCCCCCTTGCATAATGCATACACTACTAGTCGTGCAAAGAATATAACATATACCCAACATTCTCCCACTTGTTGTTTTCTTTGCATACAGGGGGTAGGGTTACATAGTCAACAATGCCCACGGATCCACTACATTAAGAGAACTTCTCAGTGCTCACGGATTTTGTTAATGAATCTGCAACATTCTTCAAAGTGTCCACCTTCATCAACAACACTTTCTTTTCTTCAACCATGTCTCTCACAAAGTGATATTGAATATCAATATGCTTTGTCTTTGAACGATAATCCAACTATTCGCCAGAAAAATTGCACTCTAACTGTCACAATCTACCCTTACAACTTGTTGTACCAACCCAATACCTAAACACAATCTTTGTAACTGTATTGCTTCCTTACTTGCATGAGGGGATTTCATGTATTCAACTTTTGTAGTTGAAAGTGCCACTATAGTCTGTCTTTTGCTCATCCAACTTATTGCTTCTCCAAACAGGTTAAACACATACCCACTTGTAGATCTCCTACGATATAGATCTCTAGCCTAGTCTGCATCCACAAATCCATGTATATCCACCACTTTGTCCAATCCTGATCTTCCTTCATAGTACAATCCATAGCTAGCAGTGCCACGCAAATAACTGAAAACCCTTTTTATTGTTGTCCAATGCTCATTCCCTGGTTTTGACATATACCTGCTCAAAACTCCCACTACATGTGCAATGTCCGGTCTAGTACAAACCATTGCATACATCAAACTGCCAACTGCACTCACATATGGAACACGAGACATGTCCTCCTCCTCTTCATGTTTCTTGGGACACTGATCCGCAGAAACTTTACAACAACAAGAATAGGAACCTTGACCAGTTTACATTCCTGCATATTAAAACTCTGCAATATTGTCTCGACATATTTTCTCTGATTTAACTAGAGTTTCCTCTTTTTTTGATCTCTTTTAATTTCCATGCCCAAAATGAAATTTGAAGCACTGAGATCCTTCATGTCAAATTTAGAGGACAACCGAGTTTTCACATCATGGATAATCTCATTGTTGTTTCCTATCAATAACATGTCATCCACACACAAGACCAAATAAATCAAATGATCACCAATTAATTTAAAATACACATAGTGATCCTCTTTGCTTCTTGTGAAGCCAAGTTCCAGCGTATAAGTATCAATTTTTTTATACCACATCCTTGGTTATTGTTTTAAACCATACAGGGACTTTTTCATCTTGCATACCAACTCCTTCTTTCCCTTCACAACATAACCTTCTGGTTGCTTCATATAGATTTCTTCTTCCAGATCCCCATGCAGGAATGTTGTCTTCACATCCATCTGTTCTACTTCAAAATCAAATGTGACAACAGTAGATAACATAAATCTTATAGAGGTTAACTTGGCAACAGGAGAAAAAATCTCACCAAAATCGATTCCCTCAACCTGGGAATAACCCTTTACTACTAACCGAGCTTTATATTTCTCCACTTTTCCTTCTGCATTCAACTTCTTTTTAAATACCCATTTGTTGCCAATGGGATTTCTTCCAGTTGACAACTCCACTAGATCCTAAGCCTCATTCTTATCCAAGGCTACCATTTCTTCGTACATGGCCTTTTTCCAGAGATTTCCATCCTCTAAATCCACTGCCTCTCAGACAATTCTAAGATCATCATCAGTAATAAGCAAAGCAAAATTTGAACGAAAGTCAGATGGCGTATACCTTTTCGGTAGCCTTCTTTCTCGAACCAATCTCCTCAATACTGGAGTATGAGGATCTTCCTCTTCTGATTCATGTTCTTTTGTAGAGTCTGATTCATCATCGTTTAAATCAAACTCTATTTTCTCTGGTTCTTCCTTACTTGGTAGGACTTCATGTTTAACATCATCCTTCATTTCTGTAAATACCACATCTCGTCTATACACTACCTTCTTAGTTTCTGGGTTCCAAAGATTATAACCTTTGAGACCATCTTTATATCTAATGACGATACACTTTTTAGCCTTCTTATCTATCTTACTCATGTTTTCCTTTGGAACATGAACATATGCATCACATCCAAATACCTTAAGATGTGTGAGAGAAGGTTCCTTACCAGACCATACCTCTTGTGAAGTCTTTTCATCCAACGTTGAAGAGGGTGATCTGTTGACCAGGTAACATGTAGTACCCACTGCCTCTGCCCATAATTCTTTCCCTAACCCGACACCACTGAGCATGCACCTTGCTTTTTCCATTGGTGTCTTGTTCATCCTTTCTGCAACTCCAATCTGTTGAGGTGTATATGGAGTAGTCTTTTGCTTTGCTATATCACACTTCTTACAGATTTCTTTAAATTCATTCCCATAGAACTCTTTGCCATTATCTGTCCTCAACACCTTAATTATTTTCTCTGTTTGATTCTCAACAAGAGACTTAAACTCTTTAAACTTGTCAAAGACTTTAGATTTCTTCCTGAGGAAATATATCCAAGTATTCCTCGAGAAGTCATCTATAAATGAGACATAGTACACAAATTTTCCCAATGATGGGACCGACATAGGTCCAAAAACATCACTGTGAACTAGCTGTAAAAATCCTTTTGCCCTCATTGCACCAGAGGGGAATCTTACCCGATTCTTCTTTCCATATAGACAATGTTCACAAAAATCAAAATCCAGAGAGTAGTTAGACATACCTTCAACCATACCTTTACTGTGTAGTAGTCAAAGACCCTTCTCTCCGATATGCCCTAGTCTTTGATGCCACAACATAACCTTTTCTCCAGAGATTCTAGGAGTTATTTCTTCTTCAACTCCAATATCAGGAACAACGAAACTATTAAACCATCACTAATAGTTCTTCCTTATAGCTTATACAGAGTTCCAAACTGATCTCCATTCAACAAAACCATTTCTCTTCGAACCATTTTGCAAGTTTCCTTTTCAAATATTGTTTTTACCCCTGCATCATCCATTTTGTTTACATAAATCAAATTTTTGGCCAAACCCAAGATGTGCAGAACACCGGGAAGTGTTCTAATCCTTCCATCTATGAGCCTCAACTTGACTTTTCCTCGTCTTATGATTCTGGTTGTCGAATCATCACCTAAGAAAACATTACCTCCATCATACCTTTCATATTCGCAGAACCACTACCTGTGGGGAGTCATATGAAAGGATGCCCCAGAGTCAACCAACCATTCCTCATGATCTGCATGTGTGCTTGAAGAAGCCAAGTACACATCCCCTCCTTCTTCCTTGGAGGTTTTTTCTCCTGTAGAAGGAGATTCTTCAGATCCCTTCTTTTTCTCAACTTTGGATCTAATTTTCTCCTTGTAGTGCCCTTCTTTTCCACATCTCCAACATACCTTTACAAAGTTTCTAGGAGATTTAGATCTACCCTTAGACTTAGATCTCCCACTTGAGAACTTAGATCTATTTCTTTCCTGGGAACGTCCTCTTGTAAATAAAGCGTTTATGCTTTGTCCTTCCATATTCTTCCATCTCATCTCCTCCGACAACAAGGATGAGACCACTTCATCAAACTTCAAGGAAGTTGTATGACTACCTATGGCCACAACCAGACTATCCCACGAGTTTGGTAAAGAACATAGTAAACTGATACATTTATCTTCATCTGAAATTTTAATCTCAACAGATACTAACTGACTTACCACAGTATTGAAGGCATTTAAATGCTCTGCCACCGAGTCTCCATCTCTCATCCTCAGGTTATACAATTTTTTTCTCAGGAATAGTTTATTTACTAGGGACTTAGACTGATACAACTTCCCCAACTTATCCCATAAATCCTTGGTTGCAGCTTCCTCTGACACATTCAGTAATACCGAATCTGAGAGACACAGTTGGGTTATGCTCTTTGCCTTATGATCCAACTTTTTCCAGTCATTTGCTGAAGTTCTTGTAAGTGCAGTACCTGGATCTACCGCGATCCACTAATCTCCGTCCACCAACAAATCTTCCATCTTGAGCTTCCACAGGTCAAAACTTTTCCCATTAAAATTCTTGATCTCCATCTTCAAATTGCTTTCCATTTATTTTCACCTGAAAAATCAATACCATAGATCTCCCACTGTAACAAGGCTTATTACAGTCCTGAGCCAAACCCTTGACCACAAAGTCGTCCCCCTGAAGCCAACAAAGCTCCGATACCAAATGTAGATTTTAACCTTGTACAATATTTACTGCAAACAGATTTTCAGTAAAAGAAAAAAAAAGATACAATGGCAAATACAAACATTACATAGAGATTTCCCCCCTGGAAACCCAAACCAGTAAAACCAACATATTTTATATTCCTTCACAGTGTTTTATTGTTTACAATACAATATACATATAGGAGCCAGCGACATCCAAAACCCTAACCCAATGACCTGGATTAGTCAACAACCCTAATTCTGTAACTGAAAATAGAAAACCATTGGCAAAGAAACCATGTGCCGAAAAACCACCTAAATACGTGACATGTTTCCCGAGGCAGAAAAAATTGTCTCCCCTCAAACCCCCCTGCGTGCTCGACACAATGCAAAGACTACTAGTCGTGCAAAGAATATAACATATAGCCAACATATTGTATATTTCGACGATGTCTTGTGCGCTTTGGCCTTCTTGCGTTCACCCCCAGTGTGTATGATCAACCTCTTGGTCTGGCCTTGTTCCTTTTGGGTAGCACTTGATGTGGTTCCTTATGTTGTCTCATCCCCTTTCTCTTGTTCTTTCGATGCCTGGGTGGTGTCCTTTTTTCCCGCCTGGGTACTTTTCTTTGGCGCACCCCCTTTCTTTTGTTGTGTCGGCTTTTGACTTGGCTTTGGCTTCTTGAGCGCAACTTTATCTCCAGAAGTTGTCTAATCTTTCCCTACCTCAGCCTCCTTATCTGTGGGAATCTCTTGAGTCAGAACTGGAAATCTCCAGTCATCTTTCCAATCCTTGATGGCCCTCTCTACATCCTCTTCCTTGACGCAGTATCGTAGTTGTAGCCCTTCCTTCTCGGGATCCCTTCGTGCTTGGATCCATACGGTATGCCTGGTCGCTTCGAAGTTGGCAATGTCTCGATATTGCACGACCGCTTCTGGAGTAATTTGCCAAGTGTTGGCAACGCTTTCTTAGAGGTCATTGTAATACCCCACGAACATGCTCACATTTGCACTTCTGGTTTTGGAGTCTGAAGTGCTCCCCAATGATATGTACTGCGCTGCGCGACAACGATTGGTCCACTCGCAAAAGTATGTGTACTTGGGCTCCCTCCATCTGATCAGGGCGATCAAGATGAGTGGCCAAGAGTAATGAAACTATGTCCCCAGGTCTTGCATGTCTTTGCAGTCCTAAAGGAACAAGTTTAATAAGTACGGGGCCCAACTAAGAATAGTGCCCTCCGCGCACTGTGCTACAACCGCGACAACCTCGACAGGGACTTCCTTCTTGCGACACTTCCTGAGAAATTTGCATGCCATGAGTTTGGTGGCTAGCCTTGTTGATGTGTCACTGATGTGCTTGATGATGATTCTGTGTGACCCTCTCTCTGTGCCATACGTCTTCTTCATCTTTTCCACTAGCGCCTTCTCCTTTGTCTTGTCCTCGAGGTACTGCATGGGATTCGCTCGCCGAGATGGCAACCCTGTAATAAATGAAATGAGTTCTATGTCTATCGATATACGCTCTTCTAACCATAGGTACCCTATGTGGGTGACTGCCATCAACTACTTGACACAGTTGTTTACATCGCGACCCCTTCCAAAATGTGGGATATCCAACATGTTTATAATCTCGGTGTTGGCCAGTACGACTGCCCACTATTTTGGTTGCAAAATTGGATCATCGAAGGGTCTTATACCCATGCTGTCCATGTAGACTTGCCTTGTGAATTCAGGAAAATTGTCTACATTGGCCACATCGTGGTCCAAGTATAGTAGTTTTTCCACACACCCCAAAAGGTTAGGCATGGTGTGCACCCCTTCCGAAATGCGTGAAAAAACTATGGTTGTTGCAACCTGTCTGCACGGTGATATTGCTATGGGATATTTTCCCTTTCACTGCAGTGGTTGACTCGAGGTTCCAACCTCCATTGCTCTATCCTCGGCATATGCCTCTGGCCAGCTGGTGACATCTCCTACTGTACCCTCCTGTTGTTGCTCCGACGTTGTTGTGTGTAACCGTCTTGGCATGAACGCTTCTGTCTGGTTTGGGACTGTCCCATTTACCCTCGAGGCTTCTTCAATGTGTTCAGAGAGTGAAGGGTTGCCTGCGTCCTTGGCCTGCTGACCCTGTCCCATTTCCGACATATCGATTTCCATGCCAATTGTCACTATTTGTTGGGTTTCCTCCACCACAGGTGTGGGGCTCGCTGGTTCCATATTGGGTGAAGGGATTTCGTCCAAGTTGAGGAATTCGACAGTCTCGGAGAAGTTATCTGAGCCGTGGTTTAAATGAATTGGTGCTTCCCATGTACTTGACATTGAATTCCCTTGATGTCGCTAGTTGGCATGATTAATGCATTGTCACTTCGAAAGTTCTTGTCATTCAATTTTGATAGACACTGCCAGTTGGTGCCTGCTTGTCGTAACCACCATTTTTCCAATTTTCTCCTTTTTCTGACCGTTGGTCCTTTTTCCCGGGAGCTAAATTTTCTAAGTGTGCACTATGTTGTTTCATTGGTGCATGTGGACATTTTATTTTTGTTGCACTAAGGCTATTTTATCTACGTGTTGTCTTCTGGTGTCTGGCGCGGAAACCTCTCTATTCCTACGCGCAGTCCTTCGTCGTCTGGTGCATTTATATTTTTTTTAATTGCTAGGTGGTCGATTGTCCTTATACAATTTTAGTTGAGTCCCATTGATCATTCCTCTGAGTTCTGTTCCTTCCAAATCCTTCAACTATATAGCTCCCCCATCTATGACAGTCTTCAATTCATATGGTCCCAACCAATGCATTATGAGTTTTCTTGGGTGTTGAAGAGATTTACTATCATATACTAAAACTAGGTCCCCCTCCTTGAAGCTTTTTCTTTTGATATGTCTATCATGCCAAGATTTGTCCCTTGATTTCTGTACCTATTGGTTAAACCCTGCTAGAATCCTCTCTTCTTCCATGAGCATCAATTGACTTAGTCTTTCTTGTACCGCGCCTCGCTCTGTCATGTTCGTAATTGTTGCTATGCGCAGACTAGGTAACAAAAATTCTAATGGCACCACTGCTTCTTGTCAATACACCAATATGAATGGTGTCTACCCTGCCAATTTTTTACAAGTGGTCCTGTATGCCCACAATATTGCTGGTACCTTCAAGTCTCAATCATCCCTGTTGACATTGTAGATCTTTGTCAGTGCATTTTCTAGGATCGTATTAAAGGCTTCCACTGTTCCATTTGCTTGAGGATGATATGGTGTACTCTTTTGATGATAGACTTCAAATTCCTCAGTCATAGCCTTAATAATGTTGTTAATGAAGTGAGTTCTTTGGTCACTCATCAAAATCCTTGGGCATCCAAATCTAGTGATCACTTGCTCAAACAAGAAGTGTGTTGTTATCTCAGTGTTGCAATCTTTTACTGGTGTTGCTTTTGCCCATCTTGTTAAGTAATCCATCACAGTAATAATATACCTTAGTCTTGACCTCTTTACTGGTGGGCTAATTGGTCCCACAAAGTCTATTGCCCATTTTTCGAATACCTACAACATTACTTGTGGCCTTAGCGACATCTCGTCCCGTCTATTGGGTTTACCAACCCTCTGACATACATCACATCTATGGCAGTATTCTTTTGAATCTCTATGAACGGTTGGCCACCATAGTCCTGCACGCAATACCTTATGCGAGGTAGCTTTACCTGCATAATGTCCTCTTGCTATTCCCTCATGGGCCTCTGCTAAAATCCTAGGTATTTCATGTTCTAGCACTCGTATTCTCAAGATGTTGTCTACACCCATCTTGTATAAGTGTCCTACAAACAATTGATAGTCTGCAACTCCGACTACCAGATTTTTCTTCTGCGCAATGTTGAATTCTTGTGGCGTAGTTTTTGTACTCAAGTATTAAATGATGTCAGCAAAATATTCATCAACTAGTTGGACTGAAAATAACCGTGCATCAACGAAGTTGTCCTTTAGATTCATAGATTCCTCTCCATTGGTGATCCTTGACAGGTTATATGGTCCTGCATTCAACTTCCCTGCTTTGACTATCGCTTCAAAGTCAAATTCCTGGAACAATAATAACCATCTACAAATTCTCCCCCCAACATTGGCTTGATGACTAGGTATTTGAGAGCCGAATGATCCGTAAAGATCTTGAAATGTTTACCTATTAATTAATGTCTAAACTTTTGAAGTGAATATACCATAGCTAGGCCTTCTCTTTCTGTGGTATTGTAATTCTACTCTGACTGTGACAGTTTTTTGCTAGCAAATGCTATAGGATGGTCCAATTCTCCTATTCCTGGTTGCGCCAGAATAGCTCCCAGTGCTATAGTTGATGCATCTACATGCACATGGAATGTCTTTTCCCAATTCGAGAATACTAGTATTGGTGTTGTCACCATATTCTCTTTTAGAGTGTCCAATCCTCACTGACAGTCCTCATTCCACTGAAACTTGCTGTCTTTTTTAAACAGTTTCTCCATTGGTGTAGTGATCTGCGCATACCCTTTTATGAATTTTTTGTAGTATCTGGTATGTCCCAATGTTGCTCTTAATGACGTACTGATTTTGGTGGTGGTAGATTAACAATTATTGCGACCTTGGCATGATCTACAAACAAGCCTTGTTTACACACTATATGACCCAATATTATCCCAAACGGTGTTCCAATGATGCACTTCTTGATGTTTAGCGATATTTGACACTTCTTGCATCTTTCTAACATTAGCCTCAACACTTCTACATGATCTTTCAACAGATTGTAGACTATCCAATCATCTAGATATGCCTCTAGAAATTGGTGGATAAATTCTTTGAATGGAGCTATGACTACGTTGGAAAATATTGTTGGTGCATTATTCAGTCCAAAAGGCATGATTGTGTACTGGTAGGACTCCTATTATGGGGCAAAAGTGTTCTTGTAATTGTCTTCTGGGGCTATCTTGTTCTGATGGTAGCCTGAGAATCCATCGGTGAATGAGTAAGCTTCCTGGCCTCCTACATTATCCAACACCTCATCTCTAAAAGGGGTAGGTAAAGGGTCATGTAGGCAAGCATCATTTAACTTCCTCAGATCGACACATATCCTTATCCCTCCCTACTTATTCTTCTGAACTACCATAGGGCTTACCCATTCAGATCCCTCCACTAGTTCTGTGATTCCAGCGTCCAACATCCTAACGATTTTTTCTTATATATTGGGTTTAGTCTATATGGTCTTTGTCTGATCGGTCTTGCCTCGGATCTAAGAGGTATATTCATTTCACCTAGCTCTCCTGCTATGCCTTTCATTTTTGTGAACGTTGTTGGGAACAAGTTGTTGTACTCGCACAGTAACTCCGTTATGATTTCTACTATTTGCTCATCCCAATAGTCTCTAATGCTAGCCATTTTTGGGTTCTCATGTGTCCCAATGTTGAATTTCTTCACCTTGATCCACACAATAAATACTTATGACTCTAGAGGTGGACCTTCCACCTCTCTTTCACCTTCAACTATTGTTATCTAAATGTTGCACATGTCATCTTCATCCAGTGCTTCTTCCTGCACATGGTAGCATGACAATATTTCTTTTACTATATGTCTGTTCTACTGTTAATCTTCTGTCATAAGTTCAATTTCTGGTTCTTTAATGAATATCACCCCTTTGATTTGTTTGAGTGCTAAGTCTATGTTGGGGTTCTCACGTTCAAATGAGAAAGTGACTATAAAATTCTGTTGTAATACTACCCAGTTTGTAGTTCATCTGCACAATTCTTGGTCTGTATACTAGTTTGATAGAATCCCTTCTAATGTGTGATTAAAATGATGAGGCCATCCCTCTGGTGGTGTCATCATCCATAGTATTCTTCACTTCTCCAAATGTTATGCTAGTACCCCTTGTCCATCGTATTTTTGTAGTTGGTTGCTTCCCTGTTCTGTGCCAAATCTGATGCGCAGTAACCGCTTACATTGGTACCAGTCCTTGACTGTCTCTTTGTGCGCACCCCATAATCTTGCAGTTGTTGCCTTGAGTGCTATATCCAGAGCTAGGAGCCTCTGATTTTCTAACACTTCATCTTCGTATCTTGTTAAGAATGCTTCTAAGTCATTCACCCCATGGAAGCTAGGAGGTTCCCTTATCTCCGTACCTACCCATCTTACTGCACGGTCTATTCTTGCACATCTTCTTCTGGAGACTTCATGTAACCTCTATTGCCAATTCTCTAAGCCTGTATTTGAGTCTGATGCACATGACGTGATACTTCTCCAACTAAGTATCCCATCTATAGTTGGATTCACATAATATTCTTCTCGCGTGGTTGTTCTGTATAATTGGTTAATTTCCTTCAGGTCTAAACAAGTGGGTTCTACGAACCTTTCCCCTTTTGATGGGTCCAATGGCACAATGACTCTGTATTCTCCCAACTCAAATGTCATATTCCTCATTTTAAAGTTGATTATGGCATGATTGTCAAACGCCCAATCCAAGCCAAGCAATGCCGGATAAGGTGTTGTGCCATCCACTATCTCTATCACTTTGAAATCAACTTTAGTGCACACTCCATCCAGATCTACTGTCACCCCCTTTAGCCTTCCAATTGGTAGAACTCTGTGTTGATTTGCTAGTTTTAGTTGAACTGGTGAATATCCTAATGTGGGTTCTCCCATACATTTCCATGTCTTCTTGGGTAACACATTCACTTCGGATCCTAGATCTAGTATAATATCTCCCATGCTGAAATCTCCATTGTTGGCATTCAATCATAATTATATGCTTGTTCTCCTCCTTGTATGTAGATGATTAACTGTTTTCTGTTCAACTTTCCTTCTACTTATGTGCTACATATTTCTAACATATTTTGTAACACTTTAATAGATAATGGGTCATTTAGTAGTTTGACACAAGATTGTAACATCTTTCGTCATCCCTTTCTTCCACCGAAACCCACTGAACATTCTGATTGTTTTGATTTCTTTTTTCCTGGATCTTTCCCAATAGTGTGGGACATTCTTCTGTGTCATGATATGATGCGCGACAATACATACATGTCACAGGTGGAAGTGAACATTCTCTTGCATAATGTCCTGGTTGTTTATAGTTGTGGCATACCACTAGTCCTCTGCCTCTTCCAAAGCCTCCTCTTGTTCTTCCTCCACCTCTATAGCCAACTTGATCTGCTCGTGGTGCATTGTATTGGGGCACTTGGCTATGCTACATAGGATTATAGTGTGGCTGCCAGTATTATACTACGGTGGTGTAGTGTTATATTGTTGTTGCGCAGTGTGATATGGGGCTGGTACCTGGTTAAACTATGGTGCAGCTTGCCCAATCATCATTTCTGCTTGCACCCTATAAGCATCTGATGTTCTTTCCCTCATTAGGTCCATGGTCCTATAATCCTTGTCATCGTGGCCTACTGACTTGCAAAAGTTGCAATATGAATTCTTAGGTGTTGTCTGGTATTTCTACACAATTGGATAGTGATATGGATCATGCCCCTGTTTCTTACAAATCTCACACCATAGTCCTCCAGTTGGCAAAGGGTTCGCCAGTCCTATTGCCATGTACTGTGCGAATTTTGGGCATTCATTCTTGTGGTGTCATTTTGTCCTACATGTGGTACACCAAACAACTTCTCTTTTGTCCTTACCCCTGTTATGGTTTAGCTGAAATGTTAAGTTCTTCAAATCCTCCTTCACCTCCTTTATGGCTGGATCTGTCTTTTGATATTGGTTACCTTCCAGTTGTAGGGCTGCCTATAGGGATGCCATTAAAGAACAATACTACCTTGTTTAAAGCTACAAGGACCGGTAGACAAGATGGACCATGTTGCATCATAAAAGGGACCAAACAATACCATACTTCTCCAATATTTTCCATAACCTACACACCAAATTGGGTAGCAAAGACTCTGAATGACATCTGGTGCTCAAATACCACAGTTGTATGCATAGATATATTCAAACATAAATGAAGTTTCTGGACATCACATCATTAGGTGGGACTTATAGATATGTTGTCAATATCGATAAAAAATTTAAGCAGAAGAGGCGAGAGTTTGGATTTACAAACTCCTCACAGCCGAAGTAGGGAAAAGGATACCCCAACCCACAAAATAAGGGACAGAGAAAAGATGGTCACTCTCAGGAAAACCAATCCAAGCCGCAACCTAAGAATGGTAATGAGAAGTCGAAGAAGGACATGGGAAAATAGTGTGAATACCATAAAATCCCTTGGAAAAACACTGAAGATTGTCACTCCAAGTAGTCACTGGTGGCCGAGCTGAAAGCTTTCGAGTTAGAGGAATATTCTGACTCCAAATCAAATCCAGAAAGTGGGAAGCAGATCATCGATGTTGAACCCAGTGCCATTGTTTCTACCACCAAAGTCAGACCAAACAAATCAGAAGAACCAGAGGAAGGGGAACGCCTCTTGCACTCACAGATGTTGGTAAAGGGGACTCCACTGCATTTCATCATCGATAGCGGCAGTTAGAAGAACCTGATTTCAGCATAGGTTGTCAAGTGGTTGGACCTGCCGATAACACCGCACCCACAACCCTACATCATCAGCTAGCTTCGCCAAGGATGAGATCTTTGCGTCAACCAAAAGTGTCATCTTCCCTACAACACCAAGCCCTTCAAAGACGATGTATTGTGTGATATTGCTCCCCTTGAAGTTTGTGACGTTCTTTTAGGCCAACCATATTTATGGAAGCGACATGATGTGTATGAGTCTAGAACCTGCAATGTTATTATTTCTTTGGGTAGACAATTGTACATGATACCAGAGGTAGCACCGCCTACTACTATTTCTTTAATCTCTACTAAGCAATGCAGTAAAGTCATTTCACAGACCGAGAAGTTCATCTTTTTTGTGATCTGTGCTCGCAGTAAGCAGAAGGTCACTACCACATCTGTGACCTCTACATAGAGCCTCTCTTTGTAGTAGAAGCAAGTGGACCGGATCATGGAAGAGTACAAAGACATCTTCTCCTCACCCACCAGGGTACTGATGCACTGTTAAGTCGAGAATCCAAATGATCTAACCCTCGATGCACCGCTGCCTAATGGACCAGTCTATCGTTTCTCACTGATGGAAAATGACGAAATCAAGTGCCAGATCCAATATATGCTTCAAAAGGGGCACATATGACCCAACTCGTCCCCTTGTGGAAGCTCGATTGTGCTGGTGCAGAAGAAAGATGGGACCTGGTGGCTCTACATTGATTACAAGCATTAAACAAAGTCACAGTTCAGAACCGGTACCCAATTCCCCGAATTGATGATCTTCTTGACCAACTCAAGGGGGGAAATTTCTTCAGCAAGATTGACCTAAAGTCTAGTTACCACCAGGTTCCCATCGAACCAACTGATGTATGGAAGACAACTTTCAAATCTAAAGAAGATCTCTTTAAATGGATAGTCATGCCCTTTGGATTAACAAATGCACCAACAACTTTCATGATATTGATGGATGATGTGTTGAGACCCTTCACCAACTCTTTTTGTAAATTCTAACCTTGTACAATATCTATTGCAAATAGATATTCAGAAAAGAGCAGAAACGATACAATGGCAAATACAAACATTACACAAAGATTTTTCCCCTGGAAACCCAAATTGGGAAAACCAACATATTCTATATTCATTCCTATTGATACATTGTTTACAATACAATATACATATAGGAGCTAGTGGCATCCAAAACCCTAACCTAAAGAACTAGATTAGTCCAAAACCCTAATTCCTTAACCGGAAATAGAAAACAATCGACAAAAACCATGTGCCAAAAAACCACCTAAATACATGACATGTTTCCTGAGGCAGAATATAACACATACCCAACATTCTCCCACTTGTTGTTTTCTTTGCATACAGGGGGTTATAGGCTTACATAGTTAGCAATACAGGGTAGAAATGCCCATGGATCCTCTACACCAAGAGAACATAGTGCTCACAGATTTGATTAATGAGTCTGCAACATTCTTCAGAGTGTCCACCTTCATCAATGATACTTTCTTTTCTTCAGTCATGTCTCTCACAAAGTGATATTGAACATCAATGTGCTTTGTCTTTGAATGATAAGCAGAGTTCTTCGCCAGAAAAATTGCACTATGACTGTCACACTCTATCCTTACAGCATGTTGTACCAACCTAATACTTGAACACAATCTTTGTAACCATACTGCTTCCTTACTTGCATGAGTGGCTACCATGTATTCAACTTTTGTAGTTGAAAGTGCCACTACAACCTGTCTTTTGCTCATCCAACTTATTGCTCCTCCAAATAGGTTAAACACATACCCGCTTGTAGATCTCCTACGATCCAAATATCCAGCCCAGTCTGCATCCACAAAGCCATGTATATTGACCACTGTGTCCAATCATGGTCTTCCTTTGTAGCACAATCCATAGCTAGCAGTGCCACGCAAATACCTAAAATCCCTTTTTACTGTTGTCTAATGCTCCTTCCCTGGTTTTGACATATACCTTCTCAAAACTCCCACTGCATGTGCAATGTTCGATCTAGTACAGACCATTGCATACATCAAACTGCCAACTACACTCACATATGGAACATGAGACATGTCCTCCTCTTCTTCATGTGTCTTGGGACACTGATCCATGGATAAATTTACACCAACAAGAATAGGAACCTTAACCGGTTTACATTCCTTCATATTAAACCTCTGCAATATTGTCTCGACATATTTTCTTTGATTTAACCAGAGTTTCCTCCTTTTTCAATCTCTTTTAATTTCCATGCCCAAAATGAAATTTGAAGGACCG
The DNA here is from genome assembly GCA_009831015.1 of Picea engelmannii. NCBI lineage: Eukaryota > Viridiplantae > Streptophyta > Pinopsida > Pinales > Pinaceae > Picea > Picea engelmannii. The sequence continues at coordinate 998,558 of ML783577.1, read as the reverse complement.
GGATCCTTCATGTCAAATTTAGAGGACAACTAAGTTTTCACATCTTGGATAATCTCCTTGTTGTTTCCTATCAGCAACATGTCATCCACATATAAGACCAAATAAATCAAATGATCACCAATTAATTTAAAATACACACAGTGATCTTCTTTGCTTCTTGTGAAGCCAAGTCCCAACATATAAGTATCAAATTTTTGATACCACATTCTTGGTGATTGTTTTAAACCATAGAGGGACTTTTTCAGCTTGCATACCAACTCCTTCTTTCCCTTCACATCATAACCTTCTGGTTGCTTCATATAGATTTCTTCTTCCAGATCCCCATGAAGGAATGTTGTCTTCACATCCATTTGTTCTATTTCAAAATCAAATGCAACAACAACAGATAACAAAAATCTTATGGAGGTTAACTTGGCAACATGAGAAAAAATCTCACCAAAATCAATTCCCTCAACCTGTGAATAACCCTTTGCTACTAACCAAGCTTTGTATTTCTCCGCTTTTCCTTCTGCATTCAACTTCTTTTTAAATACCCATTTGCTGCTAATGGGCTTTCTTCCAGTTGGAAACTCCACTAGATCCCAAGCCTCATTCTTATCCAAAGATGCCATTTCTTCTTCCATGGCCCTTTTCCATAGATTTCCATCCTTTGAATCCATTGCTTCCCTACAGTTCTAGGATCATCATCAGTAATAGACAAAGCAAAATTTGAACAGAAATCAGATGGACTATACCTTTATGGTAGCCTTTTTTCTCGAACTGATCTCCTCAATAATGGAGTATTAGGATCTTCTTCTTCTGATTCATGTTCTTCTGTAGAGTCTGATTCATCATCCTTTAAATCAAACTCCATCTTCTCTGGTTCTTCCTTACTTGGTAGGAATTCCTGTTTAACAACATCCTTCATTTCTCTAAATACCACATCTCGGCTATACACTACCTTCTTAGTTTCTGGGTTCCAAAGCTTATAACCTTTGAGACCATCTTTATATCC